>APFE030751052.1:194402-246011 GCA_000404065.3 Pinus taeda | reverse complement strand
TATTTATTATTAAGGGAGGGATATTACAAATGCCGCCTTATAATAATGATATTATGAGGGAGATATTACAGCTGATAGTAGAAGCCCTTCAGGGGCTGAACAACATCATGTTTCCTACCTTTTAGAAGCGGCACAAAATATTAAAACTCATGGCAGAGTTTAGTGTTGGCACATTCATGTTGACTCTAGAATGCGAGGACTTGATCTTTCAAGTGTTCCATAACTTTTACACCAGCATTACATCTGCTCATCCAAATAGTATCAAAACAAACATGAAAAATATTATGTCCTTATTTTTAGAAGGAGATGTTGACATCTACAAGATACTACGATCCAAATTGTTGACCATTTGGAGAAAAGAACTAATTGTATCACCATTCGCTATGATCTAGTCGAGAAATTGGTCATGCAAAACATAAATTTGCTCAGAAGGGTGTTGACTAAGAAGGACCTTAAAATGATTGATGGAGGAAGCAAGAACAAAGGTAGTAAAACATGCAGCAAGAATGAACTAAGAAGGAGAGGACTATGTTTTATCTACAAGGGATCTTGGGCACTTAACCATTCATGTCCAGGTGATAAGGAGGTAATAAGGGAAAAACAATTAGATACTCCTTCAAATCATGGGGATTCATCCATAGTTGGGTTCACTAGTTTTTAGGAGAGCGCCCATGAAGGATTTGAGCAGTCAAGTACATATGGTGAGCAAAAACACAATGCTTTTCAAAGAAACTTGCAAGACAAGTCAATGATAATCAGTCAGCTTGACAAAGTATATGGGGAAATGAAGGGGGTAATTCCACCTGATGATGTGGTAGTTGAGTCCATAGATATCTAGGAGGCCATCCATAAAGAATATGGGAAATCAGGTGTAGTTAACATTCCGCCAGTATATCCATGTTTGACAAAGAGTGTAACACCCTCCTCCCACATCTATCCAAGCAACCGGCCAGCTGGGGTAAACATGCGACAAGAGGCCACTATGACAAGTTTCAACCTCGTTGGTGACTTTAAGGAAATGGAATCGACGGAACATCACATACAGTCATCCAACTTCATCCAAATAACTTCAGGAGACAAGTCAGCTACTCAGACTGCCTATCCCTGGGTCCCAACGCTGTTTGAGAGAATTAAGGGTAGGGTAATTCTCCCTAAATACTACCCAGGAGAGTTATTTTTAGGACTAATGCTCCATAGACATTGCCCAAGTGCTTTATAATGCTTCCTAGACATTGCTCAGGCGAGTTAGTCTTAGCACTAATGCTAGCATTCCGAGATTTGAGCCACGTTTTTCAACCCAAAGCCCGAGACACTGCCTAGAATGGAATGATCACTTAGAATTAGTAAGGATGCAAGGAAACAATGATGCAAAGGAAATAATATGAACAATATCATCACTAGACCCCTACTAGCCATGACAGGCATTTCATCAAACATATCATCAACATGTAACCTACAAGTGTAAATAATAGAATTAAGTGTAGGGATCTCATGCTTATCTGAGAATCGCTATGAACCATTGATCCCTCATGACATTTGCTACATTATCCTCCATTAACTCATAAACACATTATCCATTCATACACAAGTAAAAACATGTGGAGATCCATACATAATTGTTGTCATGAAATGTGCATATAACCAGCATAATAGGAACAGAAATACAATAAACATATTAGGCATCAAATCCATAAATACATTAGTACCTTTACACATAAAAATCAAGGGAATGGATTTCTCATTAATGAATGCAATGAACCAACCAAAGATAGGACTACCACGTTCCACCCGACCGTAAAATGGCTGAGCCAAATCTCTCTTCAACCATTCACCCCTATGCCATATTCCAAGCATGAATGTGGGATCGCATAGAACACATCAATCAAAACTCATCCAGGGCTTCCAGAGGCCATCCACCTCAACCCATCAAAAAGTAATTCCACCTCACGGTCGGAAATCACCAAAACCATCATTAGATGGGTCTCCATCCAAGCCTTCCAGGGCTTCGAGAGCGTTTGTCCAATCAAGGCTTCCATGACTAGTAACTCAACCCACCAAGGGCTTCGAGAGTGTTTGTCCAACCAGGGCTTCTAGGAATATTAACTCAACCCAATTTGTTAGAGGGCTTCGAGAGTGTTTGTTCAACTAGGGCTTTCAGGACTAGTAACTCAACCCAAGCTATGGAAACATGAAAATAAACCAAATCAAAGCAATGAAAGTAAACCCACAATCACCATGGCTATCCAGGAAATGGCAAGGCTAGCCAATCAACTATCAATCTCGGCCATCCTCCATGCCAATGATAGATCATGACCAAGAAACCACATGCATGTGCCACGCATGCCAAAAATAATGAAGAAATCATACATGCAACTCGAGGCCTGTAAGAAAATATGATGTAGCTGATGATGTCGATCCCCTATTGCGCTTCCCTACTCTTCCTTTGCCTTCTTTCTCCAAGAATCCAAACTCTAAGTATCCAAGAGTATGAGATTGAGAGAGAGAATAATGAGAGAGCTCCAAAGCTAAACTAATCAAGCCCTCACCACTAATCCTTAGAAGCCTGTTTATTAATGAGGCCTCTATTTTCTTCATTTTCCATTATTTTCCTTCAATTTCCTTCTCACATGCAATCTGTGACCTTTTACCTTACCTTTCTCCCAATTTCCATTATTTTGATAAATAAATGTGCCAAAATACCTTTTTGCCTCTTTAATTCCTTAGGCATAGCCTTTGCCAATTTCCTTAACCATAAACAACCAAATGAACACCCACTAGGATGTCCTGCACACCATTCAGCTTGGAATACTTGTCCCATCATCCGTGGTATTTATATATTTTTACACAGAATTTTCTCCAGGGCTGTTACAGAACCCTCCCCCTTGGGGAACACTGTCCTCGGTGTTCAATGACACCTATAACCAACATGACTGCTGAAACAAAACATATTGCCCATGGATCTTTATAACATAGCTTGTTGCAGTATTTACAATGAAATATCTGCTCAAAATCAAAACATCATGACAACATGACAACATACTGCATATTGGAGCTTTATAACATAGCTCATTACGATATTTACAATAACCACATATAAACATATGCACATTTTCTCAACCAACAAATAAAAGAATATTATGCCTACATCCGCAACAAGGGAACTCAAAGGCTGATACGTCCACCCTCAAAGTAATGCCAGGATCCACCTCCTTCTTAGGAATTCCAAAGTCCACTACAAAATCAAATATGCATCCAATGTCCAGCGTTATAATCTTGCACCACTTGTCTTCTTAGTCAAGAGTTACCAGCTCATTTTTCGAGGGTGCACTCCCAATGTGCATCTGATTCCATCTAGCAATGCCAATGACCAAAACAAATCCATCCATGACCTTCCCTTCTCTCCTACACATTCCCTCGGCAATCTGGTCACCCCTTCCGTGCAGTCACTCACCTTCCAAGTTCCGCTAGCACCCCCATCTTAGGCAGTCCATCCCTTGGCAAGGCTTCCTCACATAGGAAGATACAAAAACCAAGGCATATACCTACCTCACACATCATACCAGTCATAGCATGTTCATGGAAATCAATGGACACTATTGGGTACCAGTGTCCCACAATGGCCCTGCTCTCGAAGTGCTTTACTAGCATACTGTTGCATGTTTCAATTTCTTTGTTGTTGCAAATTCTTGCAGTCATTTGAATCACCCAACTGATAATTTCATGCTTCTTGTATCACACACATAGCTTCCATCAATTTTAAAATAAATTCAAATAAATTCAGATCATATCTCATTGGTAGATCTTCAATAAGGTACATTTGCAAGCTTGTTTGCTGCCTACCATAACAAGTCAAACTAGCATATTTTACCAAATCAACATGTATAAAAATATCTCGTTAGGTTAGCTCAAAACATAACCATCATAGATGAAAATCATAATTCACATGTAACCATCATAACCAAAATCATAGATCACATGTAATAATCATAAACAAGAATCATAGATCATATATAATCATCATATACCATAATCATAAATCACATGCATAATAAAACTGAAATAATATATCGATACCTATCCTTCATTGATCCTTACTGTTGCCTTTGTTCTTTCTGTACACGCAATGGATAAACTGCCACACCCAACAAACACCCATTGCCTTCTCCTCCACCACGTGCACATATGCATAGTTTAAATCACACACATACAAACACCATGCAACACATGCACCTATACTTGATATACAACACATACACCTACACCTAGTGTATGCACGTATACATACACAATATACATCACAAGACATGCATGTGCACACAACGTGTGACACCACAAAATGCATACACATACACCCGATATACAACACAACTCATACATATATACTCGATGTACAATGCCACACAATACATGTACCCACATAGAGTACAACACAACAAGTACACATGTCACGACACCGCAAGTACACAATACACATATATGGTATCGCATGCTCACAAAACAACATATATGTCATGCACACAATACCACACGTACACGAGTACCATATATATAACATGTGCACAATACCACTTGTACATTGCACCACCTGCACAACGTGTGCACAACATCACATGTATGCGACACCACCTACACAAAGTTTACACAATGCCACATGTACATCGCACCATATGTACAATGTGTACACAATACCACATGTACATAGTACCACATGCAGGACATGTACATGACACCACATGTACACAACACCACATGCACGACATGTACACAGCACCACCTGCACACAATGCCACTTGTACAACTGTACGTAACACTACATGCAAACAACACCACTTGTACAATCATGCACACAACACCATATGTACACAGCACCACATGTACAACATGCACACAACACCACATGTACATAGCACTGCATATCCAACATGTACATAGCATCATCTATACACAGCACCGCATATCCAACTCATGCAGAGCACCATATGCATACAACACCATATATCCATCATGCACACAGTTCAATATGTACAAAGCACTATATATCCAACATGTACATGGAACCATATATACCCAACACTGAATATGCAACATTCATACAACATTATTTATACTAACACCCTGTACATAATATTGTATAAACATCATGTACACACACTACATATGCATAACACCGCATACGCACAACATCACAGATGAAACATGTACAACATATGCATAACAACAATACCACACATCCCAACCACACTATCCTTACCAAGAAACCTTGCTTCCAGTGTCTTATTCATGCTTATCTTGACATGTTGCAGACCACACTACTTTCATTTTGTTGATCTATCCCATAATCTGTCCATAACATAGACATGATATAATCACATAATATCAACTCATAACCACATGATACTGACCTCATATATTTGTCATGACTACTCTTCCCAATTGATTCCTCGTAAGACCATGAACCTCTTCATGTCATTTTCCTACGTAAGCAATCATTCCTCCACAAGAATGATTCCTGATGACCCTTTCGAATAGTGACATAGATACATAGACACACATATACATAAACATAAACATTAGCATAGAACAATCATCATCATGTCATACAGTGACATACATACACACCTACATGTATAAACATCAACATAATCATGATCATAACATAATTACTAAATACAAAGGTCAAGGTTAATAGAACTTCCTTTGTTCATACATAATATTAAGAACAATCGTTCCCAACATATCCAAGGAAACTAATACCTTAGATCCATTTGCTTTTCCTTTTCTGGTTACCTTTCTCATGACTGTATTTACACCATCCATTTACAACAATGGACCCAACCATTCCAATCCACTGTTATAGTCTTCCCTTCTGTTGTGCTTACTCATGCACCAAGCCTCATCCATGTCTTGCATTACCTTTTGGGTACCACATAGCTCTCCTTGAGCTACATTAACTTTCCTCTTTCCCAACCAATTCCCATGACTCAAAACCTAAAAGGCAAGACAAAAAACAAACGACAAAAAAACCATGAAAACAAATAACAACATGACTCCACAACAAAGTGGCATGCTCATGCACTAGACATAACAAAACTGCAAATCAAGCACAAGCAAATAACAAAAGGCCAAAATTACAAGACTAAAAACAAACACCATGACTCAATCCCCATTGTTCCCAAGGAAAGCTCAACCTAAGTCTTCTTCAAGATTTCATGGCAACCTCTCTTGCCATGTAGCTCCTTGCATCATGTTGTCATTAACACATAACTGTTAGTGCATAAATAAACATAGAAATACACTAGTTACCTCATCTTGTTGTGCCAAGCACGCTACCTTGCAACTAAACACATCCACGCCATCTCTCAAGGGACTCCAATCCTTTGATAGATCCACTTGTAACTAAAGACTAGATAATATACCTATCAAGTACATTTTCATGAATCCAGCACATATCCACATAATTTCAAACAAAATCAAGGTTAAGAAGACTTCTTGTATGTAAAGCAATCATTCATTTGGTATTTGGGTTTCCAAACATAATCAAAGGAATTCTTGCCCCATTCCTTTCTTTTACCTTTTTACATTGTTGTAAGTGAATCTTCCATGTACTATCACATCACTCAACTATTAGTTATATAAACACATCAATTATTACCTTGTCATGCTAATACCAACCATGTTCCCTACAATTGCCCACACATGTCAACCACATGTTCCAAGTATAAAGACAATCATATCTATCAATTTGAAATCAACCATTACGAAGACTAACAATCATGTCGTAATCCATAGTCAACTCATAGTCATCAGTCATAATACTACAACTATCACCTAGTATACTCAAGTACATATCAACTATCTCAACACATATGTGTTAGTACAATCATCTTAAAACAATATCATTTGAACACATACTCATATTATGCAATTCATCAAACATTCAACCAACTTGTAACATACCAAAATTAACTAGACAACATAATAGACACCAAACATTCAACATCAATAGAAAACATAGTCAAGAATGAAGCACCATGTATACTATATAAGAAACCCTATACCTTAGTGTACCCCAGGGGAGGCTATCTTGCCTTCACAATCAATCTAGTTAGCAAGGTATAACTTTACAACATGTCAACTCAAACATAATTAATATCACGATATCCATAACACTAACTAACTAGCATGTTCACATCATAAGCTCATAAACATTTATCCTTCATGCATAACAATCACATATGTACAATCAGTCTAGATTAATATGACACCATATCACCAATATTTTAGCTCATACCTTAATATTGCAACCATAACCATCTACATAGGTCAAACCAGGTTAACACAACACACATAACATCAAGATCTTCAACACAATGAACATAACCATAACACATATGACCAATCCAATTTACAACAACAAGATCTCAGTGAAATAACTCTAATCATCAAGCTAACTATCATTTAACAATAACAAGTTAACCTATAACATACTCGTCAGAAACATATAACATAATCATCAAGTTATATAATCTAAAACAACAAAAAAATGCATACAACCATAATTTACTATCATTCTTGACTATACGACACATGTGCATATAACTATACAAATCAACTATCATCTATCATGTATGTAATCATAACATCAAAATAAATGTAGACAAACCTAATGTATATAACCCTAATTCATATAAAAATCCATTAACTAGCATACCTGCATGCCGAACATACAATACTTGTATGATAATTTTCTTTTACCCCAAAGTCCAATGTTACAACCATTATGATGATCTGCATCTCCTTCTCTATCTCAGCCAAAACATTAGCATTATAACAACCAATAGCATCATGATGACCTAAATTTCATATAATGGCTTCACAAGGCATGTTTGACCTACTATACATTCATAATCATAACCAAGACCATACATGCATAACAACTACATATCCACACATAATAAATGAGTACCAAACCATATACACATCATTCTAGCTAGAGTCCAGTCATCAATGCATGACCATATCAACTTCACAAAACATGACCTGATGCATGACAACAACAACCACATCACGTGCACTTGAGAATATGTGAAAACTGACGTGCATGGAAAATGCATATACAACCATGCACTCATGATGGTGTACTCCATGACAACGCCTTAAACATTCACATGGCAAAATTACTACAACCATCATCAACACCATGCAAATGCAACAAGCAGATGGACTACATGTATAAGGAACACATATGCAACCAACATGAAAGCATGATCAAAACACAATCCAAGGAGAGTGCAACCACACTCTGATATCACTATGTAACACCGTCCTCCCACATCTACCCAAGCAACTGGCCAGCTGGTAAACATGTGATGAGAGGCCACTATGATAAGATTCAACCTCCTTGGTGACTTTAAGGAAATGGAATCGATGGAACATCACATACAACCATCCAAATTCATCCAAATAACATTCAGGAGACAAGTTAACCACTCAGACTGCATATCTATGGGTACCACTTCTGTTTGAGAGACTTAAGGGTAGGGTAACGCTCCCTAGACATTGCTCAGGTGAGTTAGTTTCAGGACTAACGCTCCCCAGACACTGCCCAGGTGCTTTATAACACTTCCTAGACATTGCCCAGGTGAGTTATTCTCAACACTAGTGCTAGCATTCCGATATTTTGGCCACCTTTTGGCCTAGAGCTCGGGACACTGCCCAGAATGGAATGATCACTTAGAATTAGTAAGGATGCAAGGAAACAATGATGCAAAGGAAATAATATGAACAAGATCATCATTAGACCCCTACTAGCCATGACAAGCATTTCGTCAAACATATCATCAACATGTAACCTACAGGTGTAAATAACAAAATTAAGTGTAGGGATCTCATACTTATCTAAAAATATCTATGAACCATTGTTCCCTCATGCCATTTGCTGCATTATCCTACATTAACTCATAAACACATTATCCATTTATATACAAGTAAAAACATGTTGAGAGCCATACATAATTGTTGTCATGAAATGTGCATATAACCAACATAATAGGAACATAAATACAATAAAATATTAGCCATCAAATCCATAAATAAATCAGTACCTTTACACATGAAAATCAAGGGAATGGATTTCTCATTAATGAATGCAATGAACTAATCAAAGATGGGAATATCAGGTTCCACCAGACCGTAAAATGGCTGAGCCAAATATCTCTTCAGCCATTCACCCCTATGCCATATTCCAAGCATGAATGTGGGATCTCATAGAACACATCAATAAAAACTCATCCAGGGCTTCCAAAGGCCATTCACCTCAATCCATCAAATAGTGATTTCACCTCACGGTTGGACATCACCAAAACCATCATCAGATGGGTCTCCATCCAAGCCTTCCAAGGTTTCAAGAGAGTATATCCAACCAAGGCTTCTAGAACTAGTAACTTAACCCACAATGTATACAGGGCTTCCAGAGCATTTATCCAACCAAGGCTTCCATGACTAGTAACTCAACCCACCAAGGGCTTCCAGAGCGTTTTTCCAACCAGGGTTTCTAAGATTAGTAACTCAAGCAAAGACATTACGGGGCTTCCAGAAAGTTTGTTCAACTAGGGCTTCTAGGACTAGTAACTCAACCCAAGCTATGGAAACATGAGAACCAACCAAAACAAAGAAATGAAAGTAAACCCACAATCACCATGGCTATCCAGGAAATGGCAAGGCTAGGCAATCCACTGTCAATCCCACCCATCCTCCATGCTAATGACAGATCATAACCAAGAAACCACATGCATGTGCCATGCATGCCAAAACTAGTGAAGAAATCATACATGCAACTCGATACTTGCAATAAAATCTGATGTAGGTGATAATGTCAATTCCCTCTTGTGCTTCCCTGCTCTTCCTTTGCCTTCTTGCTCTAATAATCCAAGTATGCCACACCCTCTAAGAGTGCTCCAAGAAAATTCTAAGTATCCAAGAGTATGAGAGAGAGAGACAATAATGAGAGAGCTCCAAAATTGAACTGATCAAGCCCTCACCACTGATCCTCAGAAACCTTTTTATTAATGAGCCCTCTATTTTCTTCATTTTCCATTATTTTCCTTCAATTTCCTCCTCACATACAACCTATGACATTTCACCTTCCTTTTCTCCTAATATCAATTATTTTCATAAATAAATGTGCCAAAATACATTTTTGCCTCTTTAATGCATTAGTCATAGCCTTTGCCAATTTCCTTAACCATAAACAACCAATTGAACACCCTCTAGGATGTCTTGCCCACCATTGAGCTTGGAATATGTGTCCCATCATCTATGGTATTTATATATTTTTACATGGAATTTTTACTGGGGCTGTTACAAAGAGAGAGGGTGAACAAAAGATTTTCCCCACAAGTGGAGAAGGCCAAGAAGAAGACATTCAAGGAGAATAAAGTGAGGTGCCAAAAGTAATAAACAAACATGATCATGAGGGGAAACATGACAAATATAGTAAGCAAGATGAGCCATTTATGGAGATTCAGTCAAAGGTTCAAGCTAGAGCTATTTTAGTTGAGCATTCAGTGTAGACAGATACAGAAGCATTCAACAAGGCATCAAAATTTCCAATAGAGGACTTTCAAAAAAATATCATGTATTTCAAGAAAGATCTTATGATGTTGAAGCAGAGAGTCTATACAGTCTGAGACACCATCTTACAGAAGAATAGGAAAATTGAGGAGTTCATGGGGGAAAGTGTCGAATCAATGACCAATTTGCCTAGTGTTGAGGAATGACTCAAGTCCCTCACAAAGCAGTAAGAGTAATATAGTTGGGATTTCTAGAGGAACCCTCTATAGGATTACATAGATAAGGTTTGCAACACTACCAACTTGCCTTTATACATTGGGGAGAGCAGGACAAAGTTCTCCAAATAGATCATGTTGAGTGACCGAGTGGATCAACACGAGTTGAGTATCAGGCAACATCAACATAATAAACTTATTCCATGTTCAGACATTCCTACATTAGATCATTCCCATGGGATGAATTTGTGAGAGATAATGAGTTGGAAATGGGATGATTCCTAAGAGGATACCCTTAGCTAAGGGCTTATTGCAGCTTGGGCCCTTAGGCACAGGCAATGATGGGGGGTTGAGATAGTATCATAACCTATAGGTTCGAGGACTTAGGTTGCACTGGGATCTAGGTGTATCTATTGAGAGAAGGATTGACCAGAGGATTGTTTGGGATCCAGGTATCGAAGGATCCATTCAGGATCATTTAGCATCGAGGCAAGGAATAACACACTCGTTTGTATGGGATCGATGTATCAGTATACAAATGTTTTTATTGTGGATAGAAGTGGATTGCTTGAGGGAAAGAAATCTTTGGGTGGGAGGATTTGTAACATTCTCTTTTCTTGATGTGATCAAAATGGCCGAAATATACCCATGGGATATTCCCATAATATTTTCCTTCATTTTTTTGGGAAAATAATAAAATAATGTTTCTAGAGAGTCCCTCAAGCCTATTTTAGGGGATAGGAGTTAGGCATTTGGATCATGTCGAGTTATCTATCTGTTTTCTCGAGTTAGACATTTGGATCATGTTGATTTATCTATCTGTTTTCTCTTGTTGAGAACTTGGCAAGGCCAGTTCTAGTTTGATCCGTGGGACGAAAACCCATGGGAGTAATTTGTCTCCTGGATCCATCCAGGGTCTACGATTGTGCTTCAATGTTGTGATTTCTCATTTGATGAGCAACCTTGCATGCCATTCGTGAGGGTTCATTGGTGAGGGTTTCTTATGTTAATTATTGTGGCAAGTATTATTTATAGTAATTAATTAAATAAATTGGTTACAGATAAAGTGCCTGCAAATCCCTTATGTGTTTTAGTTTTTCTTGAAAGCTTATGTTAATTAGAACAATATAGTATGATAGATCTCTTATATTTTTTAACGTTTGGGATCTTACATGCTTCCTATTATTTATTTCTAATTAAAAATACATTTTTTATTTTATTAGAAATAAGAGTTTTTATATTTAATGATTTTATTCTTCGAAATGATCTTCCCAAATTTCTATTCCTTAAATGTACTTTTGCACTTTTCAGAAACAATTTCTAATTTATTTTTTTCAGAAGAAAAAGCATTATATTATATTGAGGCAATATATTGTATGACATGAAGAGAGAACCTATTTGGTTCCCATAACAAACTAGTTATATATTTTTCTGACTTCAATAAAAATTAAAATACTATTTTAATAAATAATTATATAAAAAACAAATTATTATTATTAAATTGCTTGTATAATTTTGGGTTTAATTGATTTATTTATTTTTACTTTTAAAATCTAAAAAACATAAATAATACTAGATAATAAGTTAAATGGATAATAATGTATTATAATACA
This sequence comes from Pinus taeda, assembly GCA_000404065.3. Lineage (NCBI taxonomy): Eukaryota > Viridiplantae > Streptophyta > Pinopsida > Pinales > Pinaceae > Pinus > Pinus taeda. The sequence goes on along the minus strand of APFE030751052.1, from coordinate 233,611 downwards.
ATTTCTTCATGTCAATGCTTTTCCTTGCTGCTTATGATCTCAAGAATTAAAACACCTACTGAGGAGTAAATGTTGTCAACAAACAAAACTTAATTTTGGTGTTCAACCCTAAATCCAATAGAGCCCAAACAACCATAAACGCAAACAAATATAATCAGGACAGTGGTATGAGGGATTACTCTTATAGTGTTCTCGCAATAAATAATAAAGCTGATAATGATGTACAAATTAATAAATACGCTTGCTGTAAAAAAAGAGAAATTTCAGCAAAGTTTCGATTAAAATTAGGTAGAAATTATCTGAATTTAGGATTTTGTGTTTTAAATGTTTTTTGGTAATGCTAATCTATTTTCATTGTTAAAAAATAATTTAAACACTTATAATTAATAAAATTTCCGGACAAAATTATAGCCTCCATACACCACTCGTGGTCAAAATATATACGTAACTATTTTATTTAAATTTTGAAAAGTCGCGGTTGTATAAGAATCATATACGTGACTATTTTATTTAAAATTTGAAAAGTTGCGTTGTATAAGAATCATGGTAAATGCGGCAAAACATATTTTCAGAAAATGTCTTTTTATTCGGGTGGTGTTATTGTTGTAGATCCTCTAAAAGAAAACAATTACTATTGGTGGTTGACAAAGCTTAAACTTGAGTCCAAGAGTTAGTAATAGGACCTCATTCAGGCTACATGCCATAACTCAAAACTTAAAGGAGAAAAACAGAAGACTAGAATGGCATCGCCACTTTCTTAATAAATAATAACAAACAACCATATTACATTCATACTTAGAGCTAAAAGATTTATTCTCTAGCAAGACCTAAGTCTGAAAATAAATTAACAGCAAAATAATACCCTAAATCCCTTAAGCAAAGAATTCACAAGGTACATTTTCACATTACCCGGAGTGGAAGTGAAGTCTACAATCTCGCAGTCATGGGAAAGAAGTAGAGACCTGACACTCTCTGGCAGTTTCATGTTGCGTGAACCCTCTAGTGGTACCTTGCAAATCAACGAAAAACATTGTTATGCAATTGAATAACGAATATGATGAAACAATATACTAAGGGTAAGAGAACAATTGTTTACTTGAACGGAGATGCTCTGACAAAGGAGCTCCTAAGGCTGAAGTTGATGAAATAAACTCTGCAAACTCAATAGCAGAGTTTCAGACATGAAGGAGTTATGAAAGAACTAGAAGAACTTTGCCAAATATCATTAGGCAGAAGAGTATACTTGTGAAACCCTGCAACCATGGAACTGAGCAGAGGAGTTCTGTCGAGAAATAAGGAAAGTGCCAAACCATTCCACGAAGGAAATGTCAAGAGGATAAGAATGCACTCTACGATGTTCGAAGGCCTTGATACCTAGTGGACCATGGATGAGGTGACCATCCCAAGATACAGCCCAACAGTTAGAAGACACACAGAATAGTCCAGAATTTTCGAACCGCCAACACTAGGGAGGGCCAAATTAAATGTATTAGGAGTTAAGTATGTGGTGAGGTAGATAGCCATGATGGCATATTAAATGCTAAAGAAATTGAAGTAATTTCAATAATGTGTCAGAATTTGAAAACTATATTTAAATGTACAGTAAAGTGTATCATGGGTATGTGTAATGGCTTAAAATTGTTAAGTATATTCTTAGAGTAAAAATGCGCTTGTATTGTTTGGTAATTTTTTAATTACAGTCATATGTGAAATGGAAGAAAGTTTTTTTTATAATGTTGTTTTATAAATAACATTATTTTCCAATGATGTGACAAGTGGTATTAGAGTGCTCAGGTTACAAAATTGAGACCTCTGGAACAAGTGAATAACATCATTTGTGATATGCACAGAGAGAAAAGAGGGAAAAGAAAACAACATGAGGAGGAATGGACATCCACCACATAGACTTATGACAGGGACAGGACCAACTTCCTTTCTGGGAGCCAATCCCGAGGTATGGGTACAATTGGGAGAAAAACAATGCAACACCAACACTGACAACACTGAAACTGTACAAGAACTAAATGACAAAATTTCTAGGTTGTGAGCAGACAACGAAAGATTGATGCAAGAATAGGAGAAAATTATGAAGAGTTTATCTGACCCACAAAATTAGTGACAACCAATTGCCAGTCCCAAACATGGAAACATGACTAGAGAGCAGGAATTAAAAAATGAAAACTCAAAAACAGAAGGAGGAAAAGAGAATCGAGAGGAGAAATCTGATAATGTATCAAATCACAAAAAGGAAAAACAACAGAAAATTGAGTTGCAAGATGAGTTTCGAAAGATCAAACCTCCCCTCTTTGATGGTGAATAGGAGGAAGTTGCAGAAGCTTGGATTATCAACATGAATAAGTATTTCCAGTTGTATGAATATGATCATAATCTGAAGGCTTGCTTAGCCATCTATCAGTTGCAAGGAAAAACCACCTTGTGGTGGGAAGAAGTGAAAACGATATGTGGAGTTAACGAGCAGAATGTAAGTTGGGAAAAGTTTCAAAGGTATTTTAAAGAAAAATACTTAATCGAAAGATTTTATGATGAAAAGGAGAAAGAGTTTCATGACCTTCGGTTGGTTCAATTGTCTACAGAGAAATTCATAACTAAAGTCACATCTTTGCTGCAATATGTACCTTACATACAGGAAGAGAAAGCAAAGGTGCAAAGATTTATCGGTAGTTTTTCATTGTTCATGAAGGAACGTCTCGAATTTGACAATCCGAAGACCATGGATGAAGTTATACGAAAGGGTCGTATATGTATTAGCAAACAAGCCCAAGAGTGATGGAGGAAAGAGATGGACTGATAAAAATGGAGTTAAGTTTACCTCTGTTAGCAAGGGAAATAGATCTGCTATCAACAAAGAACCCCATAAAGGTTAACCAATCAAAAATATGAAAACAAATTAGCCTAGATTCAAGTTTCCAAGTGAGATAAAGACAAACGAACAATCTAGAAGAACTGAAGTAGAAATAGCAGCCAAACCCCTAGTACAATGTAAAGGATGTGGAGGACCACATTATGTTAAAAACTGTCCGTACCACAAAGGAATAGATCAAGTAGCATAGATTCAAGAAGCATCATCCATGGGAGAAGTAACAAGGAGTATTCCTAAAATCAATGCTTCCCTCAAAGATCATTAAACGAAATACCAATCAGCAATGGTGGAATTCAAAGGTAAGATCTTCGACCAAACTCTATCTATTTTGATTGATCCATGAGCTACTTTGAGTTATATATGTCCAAAAGTGGTTGATCAATGTCATTTACAAACTGTTAAATTTAAAAACCCTTGGCTAGTACAACTCGCCACAAGGGCTAAGAGAAGGGTGTTGGCTAAAGTCAACAATTTCCCTCTGAAACTAGCAGGTTAGCCTATTATGGAAGATCTAAATGTCTTACCGTTAGGATCCTATGATGTCCTAATAGGTATGGACTGGATGGAGAAGCGTTGGTCCCTCATTAATTGTAAGGAAAAAACTATTAATTACATGGATGAAGAGGGTATGAGACAAGAAATTCAGGGTATATGAAGACCACTAAAAATAAGACCAATAACAACCTCTCAATTACTGAAATGTATTCGAAAAGGATGTCAGTTTTATGCCATACAAGTGGGGTATATTAATTCAACATAAAAATCTAGTGCTTTAGAAAATATACCTGTGGTATAGGATTTTCCAGACGTGTTTCCCGAGGAGATTCAGAACTGCCCCCATAGAGGAATATACACTTCACTATTGATCTGATACTTGAAGCTGCCCCGGTATCCCAAGCTCCTTATCGTATGAGTGTACTAGAATTGATTGAATTGAAAATGCAATTACAAGAATTGCTCGATAAAATGTATATTCGGCCAATTGTCTCACCTTGGGGAGCCCATGTACTCTTCGTCAAGAAGAAAGACAGAACCTAATGGATGTGCATGGATTACTAACAACTAAACAAGTTGACAGTTAAGAATAAATACCCTTTGCCTCGTATTAATGAATTGTTTTACCAAATGAAGGGAGCGACTGTATTTTTGAAGATTGATCTTCACTTAGGGTATCATCAAATTAGGATAAAGGAAGAAGAAATAGCTAAAACAAACTTTAGAACTCGTTACGGGCATTACAAGTTCATTGTCTTACCTTTTGGTCTGACTAACGCTCTCACGACCTTTATATGTCTAATGAACAACGTTTTTCATCAATATTTGGATAAGTTTGTATTGATATTTATTGATGATATATTGATCTATTCTCAGAATATAGAAGAGCATAAGAAGCACCTACGAATTGTCTTGCAAACCTTGAGGGAGCATCAGTTGTACACTAAGTACAGCAAGTGTGATTTCTTTAAAGAACAAATTCAATATTTAGGACATATCATTACCAAGGATAGGATTGTCGTGGACCTGTAAATATAAAAAAAAAAAAAAAAAAAAAAAAAAAAAAAAACCATGATGGAATTTCCAGTACCAAAAAATGTAGTTGATATAGGATCATTCATGGGTCTGGCTGGATACTATAGGAGATTTGTTGAAGGATTCTCCATGGTGGCATACCCTATTACCTCCTTGCAAAAGAAAGGAAAAGCCTTCACTTGGACCATGGAATGTCAAAAACGTTTTGACCAGTTGAAGCACTTGCTTACTATTGCACCTATTTTAAGTATTGCAGATTTGAATAAAGAATACATAGTCTGCACAGATGCCAACTAGGAAGGTGTTGGTGGCGTGCTAATGCAAGAGGGAAAAGTTATTAAGTATGAGTCTCGGAAACTTAAAAAGCATGAACAAAAGTATTCGGCTTACGAGTTGGAGCTAACGACAGTAATCCATGCATTAAAAATGTCACAACATTATTTATTGGGTAAGTTTCTATTAATGACAGATCATCATATATTTTAACTAACTATTTCAAGAAGCCTACCATGAATGCTAGGCAAGCCTGCTAGATCGATTTTCTGAGTGAATTTGACTTTGACATCAAGCACTTAAAGGGAAAAGAAAAACAAGTCGCAGATGATTTAATTCGAAAGGTAAACTATATTTATGAAGTCTCTTTTAGTGAAGTGCATACCACTTTTAAAGAGCAAATTAAAGAAGCAACAATACAAGATCCGGAATACAAAATTTTATGGAAGCAAGCTAAAAATATGAACAACAACAAACAACAGCTAGGATATGAGGAAAATCATGATGGTATATTGATATACAGAGGGAGAATGTATGTAGCAAATCAGAAAAATATTAAACAACTAATTTCAAACAAATATCATAGAAATCCATGTGTAGGTCATCCTGTATATCAGAAATTAATCACTGCACTCAGAAAGGAATATTTCTGGCCCAGTATGAAGAAAGAGGTGGCTGAATACTTAGCCCATTGTTTGGGGTGTCAACAAGTGAAAGCAGAACACCAGCACCCAGTTGGACAGCTCCACCCATTTCCTATTTCGGAATGGAAATGGGAAACTATTTCCACTGATTTTATTATAGGATTACCTAAGTCTAAAAAGCATAATGACTCAATAACGGTGGTAGTAGACAAGCTGAACAATTCTGCTCACTTCATACCAGTACAGTCTACTTATAAAGTTGTTCAGATTACTAACATATTCATGCAAAATATTTTTAAACTACATGGAATACCAAAGGTTATAATTTATGACTGTGATGTAAATTTTACATCATCTTTTTGGAAGGCCTTATTTGAAGGATTAGGCACACAATTGCATTTTAGCACTTCCTATCATCCTTAGACGGATGGGTAGACCGAGTGGGTGGATCAAGTAGTGGAAGATATGTTGTGGACTTATGTAATGCAACAACCTTCCAAATGAGAGGATTATATACATCTGGTGGAGTTTGCTTACAACAACAATTACCATACATCCTTGCAAATGAGTCTGTTTGAAGTATTATACAGCCGTGGGTTTAGGACACCCTCGAGTTGGGGTGGCTCAGAGGATAAATTAATGCTGGTACCTAACATGCTGAAAGAAATGGAAGATATGATTAAAAAAGTGCACTCCAATTTAAAGACTGGTCAGGATCGACAGAAAAAAAATTTGATGACCGGAAGAGAAGTTTTTGGGAGTTTCAAGTCGGAGATCATGTTTACGTTCGTGTACGAGAAAGGAAGAGTACTCTGCATTGGGGTGGGTGTGCTAAATTAGCACCCCGATTTTGTGGTCCCTTCCAAATTTTGGCCCGAATTGGGCCTCTGGCTTATCAACTTTCTTTGCCCAGCCGCATACGGGTGCATAATGTTTTTCATGTTTCTGTGTTAATATATATATATTATAATATTATAATAATATATATATATATATATATAAAATATATGATCCCAAATTATAATCAATTGCAACACATACAGGTAATCAAATTTTTATAAGGAACATAGTGTATTATAAATAAATGACAAGGAAGATTACCAAAGAAAAGAACTGACTAAATTTCTTCTGTAATGTATAGGTCGAACCGGAAGGCGAGTTCTTGGTTGAAACCCTAGGTATACTCGATCGAAGAGAAGTAATGCTACGAAGACGAGTTATCACCAAAGTTAAAGTGCAATGGCAGGACTTTGGCCCAGAGGAGGTCACTTGGGAAGACGAACAAGTTATGAGGGAGGCTTTTCCAAATCTATTTGCAGTAGAGAAACATCGGGACAATGTTTAATCTTAGGGGAGGAATATGTGATGTCCCTAGTGATTGTAAATATTAATTACTGTAGTTAAACAAAGTGGACAATATTAATTTAAGTTTATATATAATATATATATATATAATATATATATATATATATATTAATATATTATTTTGATTAAGTTATGCATAAAGTGAATGTATTAATGATAACAATTATGAAATTCTCACATGTTAGGTAGTTAAGATAGGCAGTTACCTAACCCTAACCATTTGTCCTTGAAGATTTATTCGCAAGGAAAAAGATCAAGAGGGTATTGGTACCTGAGATCAAGAAACATGAAAAGATGAAAAAGGATACCGTGTTGATATGCCGGACAAGTTCGCATAGCTAAGTCTGGTTAAGACCAGATAGTTGTGACATACTAAAACAATGAGTCTTATGGTAAACATCCTTCATTTGAGTAAACAGCTCGGTGGGTGGACTCAAGCTCGAAAACTAGTCTCAAGGTTGGGAGGAAAATCGACAAATTACACTCATTTGGGCTTGAGCAGTTGACAGTAACTACGACAAATACAGTGAAGTATTTACTTCTTCTGAAAGCTGAATATATTGTCAAAATAAGACATGAATCATGTTGAAAGAACTGATGGTGTTAAATTTGTACAATCCTAATTTTTTTCAGAAAAGTATACATACAACATGTTATTTAAGTAACATAAATTAACTTGTAATAGGGAATGCCAAGAAAACATTGTTAAACTAGAACACAGTCTTTCTGAAAGAGAATTATAATTCTTAAGGCTAATTAGAATTATAAGAATTGACTAGGAACTACCAACAAAGAAGGTCACAAGCCTGGAAATGATTAAAACATTGCTTATAGATTTCCAAATACAGAAAAGCCCATATGGAACCTTTAATACCTCGCTGGTTGGGAACCAACACTATTAAATAACTTTAAACCAAAGCTTTGTAGCTAATTCACATCTGAAAAATAAATCTGAAGCAGAACTATAAAGATTCTTCCCTAAACAGGGAAAAACCATAAATTGATATAAGGGTAAAATAACTAATTTTCTTTATCAGTAAATGCTATTGGAAATGTGACTAAAAATCAAACCTCGGGAATTACCCTAAAAATCATGGGTCTTCTGGGTTGTAGTGGCAAGAAAAGAATCATAATACAATGAAAAGAACAATTTATAGTGGCAAGAAAAGAATCATAATACAATGAAAAGAACAATTTATAAATTGAAACACTGGTCAAAACCCAAATAATACTTGCAACTCTGGAGATGAATGATATAATATCTCAAACCAAATGCAAGACCATAAATACTAGAACCTAAATGAACGAATAATGCTTTTAAAATATGAAGGAAGCTAGTTCGGTAGAATGGCATAAGCCTCGACAAAAAATACAAAACAGTGCCAAGTAAAACCGTTCTCGTTCAAATGTGCAAACCACAAACATAAGGTACAAAAACTATGTAGAAAATCAACTATGAAACCCTAATTGGAATAAGCTACGCGAAGTGTAAAATATATATATATACAACACAGAAGTCCTTTAAAAGAAAACAATTACAATTTTCTTTTAATAAAGCATAAACTTGAGTTCAAGAGTCAGTAAAAGGACCCGGTTCAGGCTACACGCCAAAACTCAAAGGAGAAAAACTGAAGACTAGAATAGCATCGCCTGTTTCTTAATAAATAATAAGAAACAACCATATTACATTCGTACTTAGAGCCGAAAGATTTATGCTCTAGCAAGACCCCAGTCTGCAAATAAATTAACGACAGAATAAAACCCTTAAGCATGCTTAAGATTTCACAGGGTACATTTTCCCCTCTTCACATTACCTGAAGTGGAAGCGAAGTCTGCAATCTCGCGGTCATGGGTAAAGAAGTGGAGACCCGACCCTCTCTAGCAGTTTCATGTTGCGTGAACCCTCCGGTGGTACCTTGCAAATCAACGAAAAACATTGATATGCAATTGAATAACAATTATGATGAAACAATATACTAAGGGTAAGAGAACAACTGTTTACTTGAATGGAGATGCTCTAACAGAGGAGCTCCTGAGGCTGAAGGTGACGTAATGACCTCTGCGAACTCAATAGCTGAGTTTCAGACATGAAGGAATTATGAAGGAACAGGAAGAACTTCGCCAATTATCACTGGATAGAAGAGTATACCTTTGAAAGCCTGGAGCCATGGAACTGAGCGGATGAGTTTTTCCAAGCAATAAGGAAAGTGCCAAACCATGCCGCGAAGGAAATGCCAAGAGGATAAAGGGAAAGTGCCAAACCATATCACAAAGGAAATGTTAAGATGATAAGATTGCACTCTACGTCGTTCGATAGCCTTGATACCTGATGGACTGTGGATGAGGTGACCATCCCAAGATACCGCCCAACAACTGCAAGACACACGGAGTAGTCTAGAAGTTCCGAACCACCAACACTAGGGAGGGCCAAGTTAAATGTATTAGGAGTTATGTGGCGAGGCAGATAGCCATGGTGGCGTATTAAATGCTAAAGAAATTGAAGTAATTTCAATAATGTGTCAGAACTCCAAAACTATATTTAAATGTACAATGAAATGTATCATGGATATGCGTACTAGCTTAAAAGTGTTAAGTATATTCTCAGACTAAAAATTCCTTTATTGTTGGTAATTTTTAATTACAGTTATATGTGAAATGGAAAGAGGTTTTTTTGTATTGTTGTTTTATAAATAATGATATTTTCTGGTGATCTGACCGTGTTGAAAATATTTAAGCTACTATTTTTCTAAAAAAATTTAAGTGGTTAATTTTAATATTAAAATGATGAATATTTAAGTGATTTTTTAATTTAAATGAGTAATCATTTTAATCAATTTTAATATTCAAGTGTAAAGTAACTTATTTTAAAATTGAAATGATAAATACTTAAGTGATTTTCTATTTAAAATGATGTAATAATGTAAAATAAATATCAATTTTAATATTTAAATGGGTATATATTTAATTTTGAAGAGTGTTAGAATGAATCATCTATTTGTATCAACAATTATTATTTTGCTATATTTATAAAAATGTGGGTTTCCTAATTTTTTAATTTTTCTATATATATATAAATTTTATTTTTTAAATTCGGTGTATGTTTAGAAATTGAAATATTGTAATATGTGAACAAATTTTAATGGAGTAGGCCACATTTTATGTAGAGCCAAAGGTCACCTCCACTCATTTATTCTATGCATAAGATGAAGTTATATATAGTGCATCAACGCCAGTTTACTTTTTGTGCAAAATGACGTTATGTATAATATAGGCTCAAGTTTTGACATGATGAATTGGGGAGCAACCATAATCATGATGGAAGGTGCTCAAGTTTTGACATGATGAATTGGGAAGCAATCACAATCATGACGGAAGGTAGCGCTATCAATTTTCTACATATGAGCAATGTACATCTCCACCTCAATTGTTATTCAATGGCCTCTTTTCAACACCCTAATCATGTACTTATGCCAAGCCCTTCCCACTCTATTCTCTATAGTGAGCTCCCTCATTTTCCTCTTGTTCTCTGTCTCTTGACCTCTCTAATTTCCATGGCCGTTTGTTTAACCAATTGTGGGAAAGCTCCAACTTACCAAATCAAAGTGAAGTTAGCAACACAAGTTGTGGTGATGACCTTCCACCATTATTTCTCAGCAATTATCAAACCAAGGTTAGGGCTTTAAATGACAATGTGAAAGTAGAAAGGTATATTCAGGTGGATGAGCAAATTGATTTGGTCGTTAAAGACTTTTCCTTGCACCTCAGAACTAATAGAACCTCGGATACTAAATTCTTCAAGGCTCTCAAACTGTGTTGGCACACTCAAACTCTTGTGGCCCACACTCTTCTCTCTCAAGAAGTGGATAAACTTGAGCACAACAACTTTTGGATAAATTGGAGAAGCAAAGGCACTTACTTGTAACCCTCTTGACTTGGTTGGTGAAAAACAATGGAGTCCTACTTCTAAGTCTATTCGTTGTTCCAAGGACAACCTTATCGACATCTAAGTGAATCCATCAAAACCTCACCTTTATTATCTCCTCCAAACCTTATGGTTTATATGTTTGCAACGACCAACTTTGTTATCACTTTACTTTTAGTTACTACTGTAAAAAAAAACTCCATTCAGAGCCAATTTGGTTTTATATGTGGTAAACTCACACTTCTAACTTCTAAGTACTATAAGGCAAGCCTCCTCCTCCTTACTTCTTTGTAATTATACATGCCCATAATTTATGGGTAACAAATAATAGATCTTTTACTTAAAAAGCTAATAATAATAATTAAAAGTAACAAAACCTATCATTGCAAGGTTGTTAATATGTATAGTTATTATTCCAAAACTAGAAGGCTCATCCTCCTTACTTCTTCGTAATTAAGCATGTTTATGATTTAGAAAAAAATGCCACAAAGGTGTAATATCCCCCATTAATGTAAATATTTATTTATTTTTACTACAACTAAACACACTGTTACTATTTTTTTTAAAGAAAATTATAAACTATTTTTGGAATTTAGTTATGGAAGAATAAATTTTGTAGTTATGGGTAAATATTGTTTTACCAGGTAATTAGTTATGGAGACAGTTATTTGTTCCAAAACTAAATCCTAGAGTATTTTTATTGAAAGGATCAAGAGGATAGGGGTATCTGAGATTAGGAGAAGGAAAGAACACTATGCTGAAGGGTCAGGCAGCCTGTGATGGCTATGTCTGGTAAAGACCAGATAGCCAGTAAACATTAAGGTCTCTAAGGAGAGAGAGAACTCTTGAAATCAGGAGTAGCACGACGGGGGAAGGGGATTTACCGAATCAGGTAATCTCACGGCAGGGAGGAAATTAAAGTGCAGATATTGTTTTAGATTGAGTCCTGAACAGTGTAAAACAGATAAGTAAATAATTTCTTGTATAAGTCATTCTCTGAATTTTAGCTTGACATATAGGTTGTGTTAAGAGATAATATCTGTAAATAACTGTTGAAAATAATATAGACAGGGTTTCCTATTATTTAAAGTAGGACATAATTTTCTTATTATTTTGTTATTCTGAATTATTTCATCGAAGAGTAAAAGTAGAGCAATAATAGAAAATTGGAGGAAAACGCTCTTTATAATTACAAAAAGAACTATCAAGGAATATCAATAATATTATTACAGAATTTAGAAGTAGAAGTACATTTGGAAAATAACAAAATTTCTGTAACATGAAGTAAAATTGGAAAATGATAAAATTCCTGTATCATGAAGTAAAATTGGAAAATGCAAAAATTTTGTAACATGAAGTAAAATTTGGGAAAATATAAGATTCCCATAGACATTGCTAACACAATATCAGATAGGGTAAAACCTATTTTTTTCTTTTATTTAAATCAGGAGAAGCAGTTAAATTAGTCTCTCAACCGAAGGAATTTCTCTCAAACCAAAAAGAGAACAAATATGCTACAAACCGGCATGTTCGAAATGGTTCCCGAATATGGTACCAAAATCACTTACATGTATTATAATCAAATTGAAGCTCAGCAAACCCACTATCTAATTAAGCAAATCCTCACGGCTACAAACAGAGAAAATAGAGAAAATTTAACTCACAAATAAATAAGAAGTTACAGTCCTAACCAGATAGCAAAAACTCTAGCATTTCGATCTTCTAAAGGAACTGTCAAGAAGTTTTTCCCTTGTTTTTCTAACAAGCAGTAAGAATTTATTAAATCATAACTGAAATAGTGCAAAATGAATTAAAGGATAAACTTTGAGTCGCAATAAAGCTCTGTATAGAGTGCTACTGTAAATTAAATACTCTGTGTAAATTAGAAAAGATAACTTACAGTATTCCAAAACTCATCATTGAATAGACATGGAGAAACAATTTGAACTTTGCATATAGAATGTGAAAGCTCTCGCCTCAGAAGTAATACCCCATCGATAAGTTCCATTCATACAAATTTAATTGTCCAAAATATATATAGATTACTAATAAAGGCGTTTGTCTTTAACAAAGTTCCAAAATCTTCCACATTCGGCCAAAACCGTAAAGTTTATCTTAAGCCTTAAATAAAATTATAAGCAAACAAAACCTAACTATGGAACCTCGGCTCCAATGGCCTCGAAAATCCCATTTAAACAACTAACACAGTCTTATAATCTTGACAACCTGGTCATAAAACCCTGACCTAAGAAAGGTCTGAAGTAAGTTAGAATACCCGGGGGTGGTCATGAACATTGAGGCTGGTTGAAGAGTTTTGCCACAGATCCAAGCCAAACTACTATCCTGGGAATCTTTGCCTTACACCAAAACGGAGAGGTTGTGTTAGAATAAGTAAAAGAACTGAAACATGCAAAGATGATACTAACTCTGTTAAACCAAGCGAAATTGCAAATAAAACCTTAAACGTTTACCTGTGGAAAGGATGTTTACAAGCCCTGCCTCTACCGATTGTGTTCCAGGGCGTTGAAGTAGTTTTAGAACCTTCAATGTATTATCAAGACGCCAGAACAAGGAACGAACAACCCGGTGAACGAGATCTACAGGCGGGCGTAAATACCCAAGAACAGAGCAGAGCCATAAACCCTCGAAGTGAAACAATGACCAAATGAAACCACACCACTGAGAAAATAATTCCAGACATCTTTTGGACCGTTCGATCCAACCATCCATGGAGAACCGTTGATGAAGGAGTCGGATCCCAAGGATTAGCGTTTGGATATGGACAATTAGGTAACTTTCAGGCAGCCACCAAGACCTGGACATCAGAGAGTAAATACGCATGCGCACCATGGCGCGAATCGAGGCTATGGCCTGTGCCATTTGGTGCCTAGGCCAACCACATACCCAAATGCGTTTAAACTCTCTAAAATGATTTAATATTGAAATTCATTACCGTGTACAACCATATCCCATCAAAATTCGTATAATTTATCTAAGTATGTAAAGTCCAAATCATTTATTCTCATATGATTATGATAATACAATTTGTCTTTTTGTTTACAAATCATTCGTAATATGTTAATAATAATAATGTTTCTATTGCCATAATTGTGTATTGTTTGGGGTCATCACATTAATTTTTTTTCTATATTTATTTTTTATTAAACGGATGTGTTACTTATGGTATCAGAGCACTCGAGTTCCAAAACTGAGGCCTCTAGAGTAAGGAATAACAAAATCAGTGTTGTGCATGTAGGAGATATCAAATAGTCAACATGAGGAGAGATGGAAACCTACCACATGGTTCCATATTGGGGACATGGCCAACATCATTTTAGGAAGGCAATCCTGAGGTTTGGGTGTAGCAAGGCAATGATAAGAAAAATCTGAATGTAGACCTCTAAACAACTATCCAAGAAATTAAAGGTGAGATGGCCCGAATCCTCGCAGAAAACAAAAGATTGATGGAGGAACAAGAAAAGATTCTAAAAACCATGTCGGATATACATAATCATCGGCCACTAGCCCCCAGTCTGGAGCACAACCACACGACTGTGGAACAAGAATTCTAAACTGAAAATATGGAGACAGAAGGAGGAGAAGAAAACTAGGACGAAGAATCAAGAAATGTGTCTGATCACAAGACAAAGAAGAAACAAAAAATTGAACTCCAAAGAGAGTTTCATAAAATCAAGCCTCCTCTCTTTGATAGGGAATAAGAAGAGGTTGCGGAAGCATGGTTAATTAATATGAACAAGTATTTCTAGTTGTATGAATATGATTACAATTTGAATGCATGTCTGGCTATTTTTCAGCTTCAAGGGAAAGCTACATTATGTTGGGAGGAAGTAAAAATAGTCCATGGGGTCAGTGAGAAAAATATAAACTCAGATAAATTCCAAAAAAATCTTCAAGGAAAAATATTTGACGGAGAGATTTTACGATGAGAAAGCAAAAGATTTCCATGATCTCCGCTTGGGCCAAATGACCATGGATGAATTTATAACAAAATTTACATCGTTATTGCGATACGTCCCTTATATTCGTGAAGAAAAATCCAAAGTACAACGATTTGTCAGTAGTCTTCCGTTGTTCATGAAATAATGTCTGGAATTTTACAACCCAAAAACCATGGATGAAGTTATTCGGAAAGCACGAATCTGTTCTCAGCAAAATAAACCAAAGGGAGATACGAGTAAAAGGTGGGCATACAAGAAAGGAAATAAATTCATTCCCAACCATAAGGGAAATAAGAGCACCAGCAATAAGGGATTATGTAAAGGTCAAGGTAATCGGAATGTGAATAAGCCTAGATTTAAGGTACCAGGAGAAGTTAGGACCAATGAACAAACTGGCAAAAGTGAAGTAGAATTAATTATTGGACCACCTGTATAGTGTGGTGGATGCGGAGGCCCGCATTATGTCAAAAATTGCCCTCAACGCAGGGGAGAAGAACAAATCTCACAAATTCAGGAGGCATTCACCGTGGGAGAAGTGGCTAGAAGCATCCCTAAGATCAACTCAGCTCTTGAAGATCATTAGGTGGAGTTTCAACTAGGTATGGTTGAATTTGAAGGTACTATTTTTGACCAGACCTGCTCTATTTTAATAGATCTTGTGGCTACATTATGTTACATTAGCCCTAGGGTAGTGGAATGATGTAAATTACAAGTTGTTAAATTTAAAAACCCATGGTTAGTATAGCTAGCCACAAGAAAAAATAGAAGAGTTTTGCCTAAAGTAAGTAACTGCCCCTCGAAATTAGATGGCCAACCTATCATAGTTGATTTATATGTGTTACCCCTAGGGTTGTACGATATTCTGATAGGTTGGACTGGTTAGAAAAGAACTGGTCCTTAGTAAATTGTAAGACAAAAGAAATTAGCTACCGAGATGAAGTAGGAGAGAGACAGGAAATTCAAAGTGTTCATAAGCCTCTGCAATTAAGGCGAATAATAGCCTCCCAATTAGCCAAATGCATCAGAAAAAGTTTTCAAATATATGCTATACAAGTAGGGTATGCTGACTCTAAAGATAAATCCGTATCACTAGAGAACATACATGTGATACAAAATTTTCCAGATGTATTTCTTGAAGAAATACTGGGCCTACACCCAAAAAGAGACATAGATTTTACTATTGAGCTGATTCCAGGAGCTGCTCCAATTTCCTGGGCACCTTACGGAATGAGCATACCCAAGCTAACTGAATTGAAAATGCAACTTGAAGAGTTGCTTGATAAGAAGTATATCCATCCCAGTGTATCTCCTTGGGGAGCTTCGGTATTATTTGTTAAAAAGAAAGACGGAACCTTGTGGATGTGCATGGAATACTGTGAGCTGAACAAACTAACCATTAAAAAAAAATACCCCCTTCCCCAAATAGATGATCTCTTTGACCAGGTGAAAGGTGTGACCGTATTCGCAAAGATTGATCTCCGCTCTGGGTATCATCAGATCAAGATAAAGGAGGGAGATATTGCAAAAACTGCTTTCAGGACGCGTTATGGCCATTATGAGTTCGTGGTATTACCATTTGGACTAACTAACGCCCCAACAACTTTCATGTGTCTCATGAACAAAATATTTCATCAATTCTTAGATAAATTTGTATTCATCTTTATTGATGACATACTAATCTATTCTCGGGACGTGGAAGAACATAAGGAACATCTCCGTTTGGTTCTGCAAGTCCTACGAGAACACCAACTATACACCAAATACAGTAAATGTGATTCATTTAAGGAGAAAATCCAATACTTGGGACATGTCATCACCAAGGACGGAATTCCCGTAGATCCGGAAAAGATAAGGACCATTACGAAATGGCCAATACCAAAGGATTTGATTGACATAAGATCATTTATGGGCTTAGCAGGTTACTATTGGAGATTTGTGGAGGGTTTCTCCCACGTAGAATATCCTATCACATCTCTACAAAAGAAAGGCAAGGCTTCCAAATGGAATCCCAACTATCAAAGGAGCTTTGATTAGCTCAAGCATCGTCTTACCACAACACCTATTATGAGCATTGCTGCTCTCAAAAAGGAATGTGTGGTGTGTACATATTTGAATAAGGAAGGTGTGGGTGGCGTATTAATGCAAGAGGGCCGAGTGGTTGCCTACGAATCTAGGAAGCTTAAAGAATATGAACAAAAGTACTCAGCATATGACTTGGAACTAATTGCGGTCATTCATGCCTTAAAAATGTGGCAGCATTGCCTATTACGTAAGAAATTTCTGTTGATGGCTAACCACCACAGTTTGACTAATTACTTTAAACAACCAACTTTAAATGCCAAGCAAGCTCGTTGAGCATATTTTTTGAGTGAATTCAATTTCAATATTAAACATTTAAAAGGAAAGGAAAACCGAGTGGCAGATGCTTTAAGACAGAAGGTAAATTGTTTATATGAAATTTCTTTTAGTGAATCACAAACTACCTTTTTTGAACATATTTAAGAATCAACCATGAAGGATTCAACATATAAACATTTATGACAGCAAGAAAAAATTCCTAACAACCATGAACAACAATTGGGTTATGAAATAAATGCAAAAAATTTACTGATTTATAGGAAAAGGATATATGTGCCTAACCAACAACATCTTAAAAATCTCATTTTTGATGAATACCATAATAACCCTTATGTATGCCATCCCAGGTATCATAAAATGATTTCTGCCCTGCAAAAGGAATTTTTTTAGCCTGGTATGAAGAAGGAAGTGGAAAATATTTAGCCAAATGCTTGGAATGCCAGCAAGTGAAAGTTGAACACCAACATCCAGCATCGTTACTTCACCCTCTGCCTATCCCAAAATGGAAATGGGAAACAATATCTATTGACTTCATTACCAAGCTGCCTAAATCGAGGAAGAAAAATGACTCCATCATGGTGGTGGTGGAAAAATTGAGCAAACTTGCTCATTTCATACCTGTTCAATCAACTTACAGAGAAGTCCAAATTGTTAATATTTGTATGCATCACATTTTTAAACTGCACGGAATCCCTAAGATGATTATTTCCGACCGAGATGTAAAATTTACATCAGCCTTCTAGAAAGCCCTCTTTGAAGGATTGGGCACACAACTGCACTTCAATAAAGCTTACCATCCGCAAACGGATGGGCAAACTAAGAGAGTGAATCAGGGGGTTGAAGACATGCTGCGAACGTATGTAATGCAGCAACCCACTAAATGGGAAGATTATTCACACCTAGTGGAGTTTGCGTATAACAATGGGTACCATGTGTCCCTTCAAATGAGTCCCTTTGAGGTTTTATATGGATGCAAGTGCAGGACACCTTTAAGTTGGAGCGGACCAGAAGATAAACTGTTACTAGGGCCAGATATGTTGGAAGAGATGGAGGGAATGGTGAAAAGGTATGGATTAATTTAAAGGCTGTTCAAGACCGGCAGAAGAACCTTGCCAGTCGGAAGAGAAGTTTTCGAGAATTCCAAGCAGGAGATCATGTCTACATTTGAGTGCAAGCCAATAAAAGTACCTTACAATGGGTCGGGTGTGCTAAACTAGCACCCCGATATTGCAGGCCATTTCAAATCTTGGCTCGAATCAGACTTGTGGCTAACCAACTTGCCCTACCCAGTCACATTCATGTACACAACTTTTTTCATGTTTCTCTACTTAAGAAATATGTGTATGACACTAACCACATAATCACATGGAAAGATATACAGGTAAGGTATATATACATATATTTCGTTACAAATGTGTTAAATAACTAGTTAATGACTTAACACATTTTGTTGTTATGTTTAGGTCAAACTGGAAGACGAGTTCTTGGTCGAACCTTTGGTTATACTAGATCAAAGAGAAGTAATGTTGCAGAAATGAGTTATCACCAAGGTTAAAGTGCAGTGGCAACACTATGGGCCAGAAGAGGCCAGCTGGGAAGACGAACAGGTCGTGAGAGAAAACTTTCCAGGTCTATTTAGAGGGAGAGAACATCAGGATGATGTTCCATTTTAGGGGGGCAAGATGTAATATCCTCCATTAATGTAAATATTTATTTATTTTTACTGCAACTAATTTTTTAAAAAGAAAATTATAAACTATTTTTGGAATTTAGTTATGGAAGAAACAATTTTGCAATTATGGGTAAATATTGTTTTACGAGGTAATTAGTTATGGAGACAATTATTTGTTCCAAAACTAAATCCTAGAGTATTTTTACTGAAAGGATCAAGAGGATAGAGGTATCTGAGATCAGGAGAAGGAAAGGAGACTGTGTTGAAGGGTCAGGCAGTCTGTGATGGCTATGTCTGGTAAACATTAAGATCTCTGAGGAGAGAGAGAACTCTTGAAGTGAGGAGTAGCATGGGTGGAGATTTAATGAATCAGGTAATCTCACAGCAGGGAGGAAATTGAAGTGCAGATCTTGTTTTAGATTGAGTCCTAAACAACGTAAAACAGATAAGTAAAGAATTTCTTGTATAAGTCATTCTCTAAATTTTAGCTTGACAGATAGGCTGTGTTAAGAGATAACATCTGTAAATAACTATGGAAAAGATTATAGACAGGATTTCCTATTACTTAAAGTAGGACATAATTTTCTTATGATTTTGTTATTCTGAAATATTTCATCGAAGAGTAAAAGTAGAGAAATAATAGAAAACTAGAGGAAAACCCTCTTTATAATTACAGAAATAACTATCAAGGAATATCAGTAACATTATTACAAAACTTAGAAGTATAAGTACATTTGGAAAATGACAAAATTCCTATAACATGAAGTAAAATTTGGGAAAATATAAGATTCTCGTAGACATTACTAACACAATATCAGATAGGGTAAAACCTCTATTTGTCTTTTATTTAAATCAGGGGAAGTAGTTAAATTAGTCTCTCAACTGAAGGAATTTCTCTCAAACCAAAAAGAGAACAAATATGCTACAGACCAGCATGTTCAAAATGGTTCCCGAATATGGTACCAAAATCATTTACATGTATTATAATCAAATAGATGCTTAGCAAACCCGCTATCTAGTTAAGAAAACCCTCATGGCTACAAACAGAGAAAACATAGAAAATCTAACTCACAAATAAATAAGAAGTTACAGTCCTAACCAGATAGCAAAAACTGTAACATTTCAAGCTTCTAAAGGAATTGTCAAGAAGTTTTTCCCTTTTCTTTCTAACAAGCAGCAAGAATTTATTAAATCATAACTGAAACAATGCAAAACAAATTGAAGGATAAACTCCAAGTCACAATAAAGCTCTTTATAGAGCGCTAGTGTAAATTAAATACTTTGTGTAAATTAGAAAAGGTAAATTACAGTATTCCAAAACTTAGCATTGAATAAACATGGAAAAACAATCTAAACTTTGCATATAGAATGTGAAAACCCTCGCCTCAGAATTAATAGCCCATCGATAAGTTCCATTCATACAAATTTAATTGTCCAAAAAATATATAGATTACTAATAAAGGCAGTCGATCTGAACAAAGTGCCAAAATATTCCACATTCGGCCTAAGTCGTAGGGTTTATCTTAAGCCTTAAACAAAATTCTGAGCAAACAAAACCTAACTGTGGAACCTCGGCTCCAACGTCCTTGAAAATCCCATTTAAACAACTAACACAATCTTATAAACTTGACAACCTGGTCATAAAACCCTGACCTAAGAAAGATCTGAAGTAAGTCAGAATACCCGGGGGTGGTCACGAACATTGAGGCTAGTTGAAGAGTTTTGCCACAGATCCAAGCCAAACTCCTATCTCAGGAATCTTTGCCTTACACCAAAACAGAGAGGTTGTGTTAGAATAAGCGAAAGAATCGAAACATGCAAAGATGATACTAACTCTGTTAAACCAAGCGAAATTACGAATAAAACCTTAAAATGTTTCCTGTGGAAAGGATGCTTGCAAGCCCTGCCTCTGCCGATTGTGTTCCAGGGCGTTGAAACAGTTTCGGAATCCTCAGCGTATTATTAAGATGCCAAAACAAGGAATGAACAGCCCGGTGAACTAGATCTACAGGCGGGAGCAAACACCCAAGAACAGAGCAGAGCCATAAACCCTCAAAGCGAAACAATGAGCAAATGAAACCACACTGAGGAGAAAAGAATGCCAGACATCTTGTGGACCGTTCTATCCAGCCAGCCATGGAGAACAGTGGATGGAGGAGTCGGATCCCAAGGATTAGTGTTTGGATATGGACAACTGGGTAACTTTCAGGTAGCCACCAAGACCCGGATATCAAAGAGTAAATACGCATGTGCACCATGGCGGGAATCGAGACTATGGCCTGTACCATTTGGTGCCTGCGCCAGCCACATACCCAAATGCATTTAAACTCTCGGAAGTGATTTAATGTTGAAATTCATTACTGTGTACAACCATATCCCATTAAACTTCGTATAATTTATCAAAGTACGTAAAGTCCAAATCATTTATTCCCATATGATTATGATAATAGAAATTGTCTTTTTGTTTACAAATCATTCGTAATATGTTAATAATAATAATGTTTCTATTGCCATAACTGTGTATTGTTTGGGGTCATTACATTATTTATTTATTTTTTCTATATTTAATGTTTATTAAACGGATGTGTTACAAAGGGCCAGATAACATGGCGTCTTTAGAGACTTGAACCCACACAACTAAGGACATACCACTCAAGCTAAGTTCATACATGAGATAAACAAACACACGCACACACATAAAAAAGAACATGTAACAAGGTTATTAACCATGGAGAATCACCACTTTGCCATGGAGATCCTTAACCTGTAAATGGGCTTTGTTCATATGACACATGTTTATATGACATTTTTTTTTTATTAATCAATTTAATTAAATGGGCATAACTACTCTATCTCAACTTACTATTAAAAATATGTTACAATATTTGGTGGAGATTAAATCCGTACCATAGACAAGTCAATTTATTTTTATCGGATTGATAGTGAACCCGTCTTGAATATTCACATTAATTTAAAAAAAAAAAATCAATTTTATATCCATCTAATTAATCTGGAAAATTAATATTTCTTTAATTTTTTTTGAAATTTTTTAAAGATTAATCACATCAACATTATTTTTCTAGTCAATACTTTTTGAACTTTCTATTATGGTTCATCCTAGGATCAAAATCAACCACAAAAAAAAAAAAAAAAATAAAATAAAATAAATAAATAAAATAAAATAAAAAAATCGAAAAATATCTACTAACAGATTAATAATTGATGTAATTAATCTTGAAAAAATAAAAAAAAAATAAAAAAAAAAAAATAAATAAAAAAATAAAAAAAAAATAAATTCAAATTCTTTTTAATAACTCTATTTTGTTTATATTTACTCAATTAAATTTTTATTAAAATAAATAAATAAATAACCTTTCACTAAACGCTGTTACTGAAACCCATTTAATATCTAAAGTTTTCAACCCTACTAATAGATGTGGAATACAATTGAGACCTGGTACTCAAAGCCAGTCAACATAGCTTTTATATTTCTTTAATACTAATGCATGCTTAACTTTACATTAAAAATGTGTATTTCTCATAAACACGTCCGTTCTAAATGAGAAAACTATTAATTTTGTCCAGCGTGTTCTCTGTGCGCTAGAATTAATTCAATAAATAAACAAGATGAGCTGCATGGCAGCAAGTCCTGCCATGAGATCTCAGACCATTCCCATGTAGGTGACAGTAGCATTGACAATGGTAATTTGTAGTCCAGCAATTTCAGTGCAGAGAAATTATAGCTTTAGTTCATGATCATTCTGAAGTTACTTTTGGCACCTGCTTTACAAAGTTTCATGTACTGAGAGCACATGGATGGCAGGGCCTGCAAGCCTAAACTTCGTTGACATTCGCTATTGGAACACCGGGTGCAAAGTGCCTCAGTTCAGGAGGCCACTGCACAGCCATTGTGACACAGCAAATTAGTACTTTAGTTTGCTCACTTTGGAGGCAGATTCAGATAAACTAAGAAAGACTAACAAGAACAGACCCACAAATTGAGATCAAACCCGATGATGGGGATTTCCACTTGATGGCCAAAGTGTGGCCAAAGTGAGGCAGATTGCACATAGTAGCTTGCTGCCACTAAAAACTTTTTCAAACAATAAACCAGGTCTTTGACATAGGTAAAAACCCAAATACATGTCAACAGTGGATTTCCAGGTCAATGAAAGTTGATCGCTGCAATTCTTTTTATCTATTAACGATGTAAGTTTGTTACTTTGTTAAAAAGAATGCATGAATCTTAGCAAATGAAGCATTTTGCTCCAAGATCGTTCTTCATGTTCGGTTTGCTTGTATTTCATGAATTGCTTTAGTTTAATTTATTGGAAACAATGTAGCCACTTATTCCTCCTGTTTCTCCGAGGGAAACAATTTTATTTGAAACAATGTAACCACTTAATCCTGTCTCGCAATTTTTATTTGAAACAATGTAGCCACTTAATACTGTCTTGCAATTTTTTTATTTGAAACAATGTAGCCACTTAATCATGTCTCGCAAATGACCTACATAACCTATAATTTCATAATTTCAGCGTTTTAGCACAAAGAAACTTAACCTCTTAAGGAACTTAACCTCTTTGTTGGCTATTTAAGCATGCCGAATCTGTTTAAATCTGCCCCAGCCAAGTCCTTTAATTGGAGATCCTGAATTCCTTGGTATGATGCCACTAGTAAGCTGAGTTAGCCTATGTAGTTCTTGTTAGTTGGCTTCGTGTTAGTCCTTTAGTGGGTTCTTAGTAATTAGCTTAGTTGGCTACGTTGAATTCGAACGTAACCTCTGTGCACGACGCTCCCCATAAAACACGAAATCCAAGCATGTCGCGAGCATAAGTTTATCATCGTGGTAATAATATTTGTGTTTTTTTTCTTAATTAGGTTGAGTTTAGATTCTACTGTTAGAAGTTATCATAAAAAACCGTGTTTACTTGTGGAATTTTATCATAGAGCTGGTTTAAAATTCTCCTGAGGTTAAATATATTGAATATAGTTTTAATTCAACAAATGACTATTGCCCTCCATATTTTTTAAGAGCCTAAAAGCAAATACTTAATAATAACCAAACCAATTTACTTGTTTACTTTGACTAGAAATTAAATAAATAAACAGTATAGTAAACCACTACGATATTCTGAAAGGGAAATTTTGAAATGTTTATTTGTGTTCAATTTTGACACAATAAAGCATTTAATTCTTTCTCGGATTTCAGTAAAAATCTTATATGAAAATCAGAATTCATACTTATGTGTTTTTTTTAGTGACGAGAGAGAAACATCTGGAAAACTACATCAGGCATCATGCTAAGAAATCAGCATGCAAGGTATTAGGGTTTGGTCAATTGTGCAGTAATTGTTATTTTAAAGGAAACTTATATTGTTATTCTTTCTATTAGAATTATATAATGGATTTTGAGATCGTATAACTTTGATTATAATGTGGAAATGAGTAGAGATTGAATCAAAATTTTATTTCTATTAAAATAGGCGTTCGTCCATTAAATAGAGTTCATCGTAACTTTTTAAATTAATAAAGTGTGCCGTCTTGGTATATGGCAGTTCTGCTTTCCATTCGTTTAGAAAATTTTATTATTAACATTCAATCTAGAGCGTAGATTTATGTGGAGTCGGTATTTTCGTTAACTCATTGCTGCAAAGAAGTCGGTATTTTATAGAGTAGATTTATGTGGAGTCGGTATTTTATTATTTTTTTAATGGCTCTCGATTGGAATTATAGTTCAAAAATGCCATATTGTTGCCATTCAGGATGGATTTCAGAGGTTTTGCTTAAGTAATATGTACAACATGCCTTTTTTTGTGAGACCGACCAAAACACAACATCCAAGTTTCAAGCCTTTATATTAATGGAAGTAGTCATAAGTAAATAGTGACAAATATTTTATGGTCGACTCTCCATTGGAAAGGATGTTAGGCAAGAGGTAGAGCCATAACACGTGGCTTGCATGCTCACTTTCCGCCTGCAGGCCGGCCTAAGTCATCGTCTTCTTCGCCAGCAAAGCATTATTCTAAAAGGAAAGCAATGCATCCATGACTCTTCCCTCCGCAAATCTTCGACAACTGTTGAAGGAAATGCATTGAAATCCAGAGGTTATAGTGGGGACTTGTGCTTGCCAGTTCGAAATTCAGTTGCAGAGGTTAGCCCCTTCCAGAAAGGAGATTCGACAAAGTCCCCAATATCAGTAATTCGGCATCACGTATCTTCATCCGGGACTAATTCAGATTCAATGTCAGATCATCAACACGGCAATTCAGGCTTCGATGGTCAGTTCTTGCCTCGACATTGGGGTGTTGCGAATGAAAATCCTGTTGAAGACCTGAGTTTTTATGACAAGAAGCAATAGTCGAAATCGGGAATGGGGAGAAATGGCCAAAAGCCAGGTCTTAAGCGGACTAGGTTGTTCGCTGATGATGGAATAACGGGCAGTTCAGGTCAGTATGCGGCCAGTAACAGGGAACCCTCGGTTGAGGCCTCATCATCTTATTCGATTTCTAAGGTAGCTGCAGAGGACATGGAGTTGCAGTCACCAAGTATGCATGGGGAACTGAGGGATTTGAGTCCTAATTACATCGATTGGCCCTGCCAACCGCCTGCTACCAAGAAACCCAAGAAGGATCAAGGCTTAGCAGGGTCTAGCCTGAATTTTACAATTTTACTTGTTGCAGGTTCGAGCCCCACAGTGGCCGTTAACAGTTTTAGCCTAAATTTTACACTTTTACTTGTTGCAGGTTTTACTTGTTGCAGGTGCGAGCCCCACAGTGGGCGCTAACAGTTTTAGCTTGAATTTTACACTTTTACTTGTTGCAGGTTCGAGCCCAGGTACAGGCATACCAAGCAATGCATATGCAGGTAACAAATTTCACGCCTGGTTCTATTGCAATTGTTTTCACAGAAACTCGTTCACATTTCATGAAAAATGCTTAATAAATTTTGGGAAATGGTCAATGGACTTTGTCAATGAAAAGCTTACAGTAAAGAATTTACTTAAACTTCCTAGCTAATCAATGTGACAATATTTATATGAGAGCAGTATTTGCTAATCCCTCACAATCTCAATCGCAAGAAGAAAATTGTGCATCATAGCAATTTTCCCCCTTGTTGACAATTGCCATTATGGAGGATTACACAATGCAGGTCTGTAATTTATCTCCCAAAGCAACTATGCAGGATGTTAAGCAGTTCTTCTCTTACTCTGGCACAGTTAAGAAAGCAGAATTACAAAGGTGTGTGCTGCATTCCTTGCTTGAATTTTATGTTGAATTTCCTTTTTCCTATTTCAGTAACTACCCAATCTGTGGATGAATTGTCAACATGGATTTATCAGAGTTAGAGAGCATGGATCTGTTTTACTGTAATGTCCTAATGATGTGTTTGGTGATCTAGTAAAAACCCACAGCTGAAATTTTCATATGCAAGTGCTGAGTTTTCAAATAAGAGCAGTGATTTATGGAAAAGGTGCTGAATGTGATAAGACTTTACATTAGCGAGACATTACAATTCAAGCCAATTAGCATTCCCTCCTTGAATGTTATATAGAATTGTGTATTTTCTATTTCTGGAGCTATCCAGTTTGTTAATGAATTGTCAACATGGGATTTATCAGAGTTGGAGAGCACGGATTTGCTTCACAATGAAGTCCTAATAATGTTTTTACTGATCTAGAAAAAAACTAACCGTTGAAATTTTCTTATTAAGCCACGCGAATTTTCCAAGGTTGAAGCTTCTAACGACCCCAAAATCCGATTACAGTGTTGAAGCTTCTGACGGCCCCAAAATTCGATTACAAAGCCAGAGTCAGAAGGCCCAGGAGACTTCAGAGGGAACCAAGGTGAGTCAATTTCTTTGTCGGTAACATGTTTATTGCCTGTCCCAGGTTACCTCACTGCCTTTTCTATCTGACCTCTGATTTTTGCACCAGTAAAATTTCCCTCTTGCATTGTGAATCTGTGTCTGCAAAAACGAAAAGTGACAATTTTTGTCAAACAAGGATAGAAGCACACTCTGGCCTCATCATTTTGAAAATGAGTGTCAAGGGCATGTGAATACTATACGTATAAATACTTAGATATTTGTTCATTTGCTGTGTTTTATGCCTGTAGCTAGCTGAATTCACTAATTGGAAAGAGCTTAGAAAATGATTTCTACTGTATCATAATGTAAACATTACTGTTCTTACTGTATTCAACGTATTTATTCATTTGCTGTGTTTTCTGCCTGTAGCTAGCTGAATTCATGCTGGAAAACATCTTTGCTACAAGGACTGGAACTCACCCATGTTGGAAAACATCTTTGCTGCTTCGTTCGCTGTGCTTCGTTCGCTGTCCTTCCTCTAACTCTTGAAGAGGCCGAAGACGATGCTGAATCTCTGGGATGTTGAATCTCTGGAATATATGGAATATATGGCAATGGAGTCTGAACAAGGCGGTGCCGGGGCAGAACACCTGCACCACTTTGCATAGACATGTACCACTTCATGCACAACCGCTGCCAACCCAACCTGCAAACAAAATACGCCATAAGTTCGCCATACATTTTCTTAACATTAAATGTTAGGAGATTAATGCTAAGGCGAAAGTTAGCATTACTTCATCCAGCTTTTAAATTGGTCTAATTATTTGTACTTCTCCGCATTGTTTCCTAACTTTTCAGCGAGTATACCTCGTTTTGAGGCCAAATAAGATGAACATTGTTTTGATTGGTTAAAAGCATAGCAAAATATAAAATATTGTATCGGTTAATGTGAAATGTGGAAAAACTTTGGTTTAAGGCAAAATAAGTTTATTGATTGCCATGCCAAACTAATGCCATCGAACGAAATCGATTACTATAATCCCTGCCAGCCCAGAGGGCAAGGACTAATAAATAAAAACAAAACAAGCTCGCTTTTAAGGGAATGGCGTATAATTCATCCTCTCACCACAAAACGAGCTCCGGGTTTAAGAGAGCTTCCCACGGCACTTTATGTTCGCAGCTACGGTAAAATAAATACATGAGAACATGCATCCCACAGGGCTTCACCGGTTTTAAAATGACTTGTTTCTAAATTATTTTACAGGTTTTGGTTTTTGATAAATCAAAATTTGAAAAAATAATGATTTATATATTAAAAATGGTTATAGAAATTAAAATTTTCATATTTTAATAATATGTAATTATAAAAAATTAATATAATCACATCGGAGGGTAAATTATATATTTAAAATTTTCAAAAAATTAAATATATTTTTTCTTATTTTGGTGATAGTTATTAGGAGTTAGGTAGATAGTTAAAAAAAATTGGTTTCAGATTTAAATTAAAGAAAAAGGGGTTCATTTTATATGATCTACCATAAAGATTAATCTCCATATTTATCGTTGAAAAAATTTGGATCTTAAAAAGATAGCAGTTGGGGTTTTCTGGGTATATTTTAATCATTTGAAACTTACTAATATTCTATATATCATTCTTTACCTTGAGCTTCAAGTTCCAGTTTTTGTTATTCATATTATTAAATTTCACTGCATGTTTTCTTAATTTACAATATCAATAAATTTAATGCATTTGGTTTTTGGATGTTTTTGTCGTTGATTTTTATAAAATCAAATTAAATTTAACTATCTCATTTGTTTTTGAATGTTCTCTAAATCCACAATTGAATTAAATTAAAAAAAACTATGAATAAATATCCCGATTTGATAGGATATATAACTCTGTCGTGAGACCAAAATACTTATGTGATTTCTACCCAATGATATTTCTGCGTTGACGATAAAGGCGAACACGCGGCAGCAGTGAATATTGAGCGGTTGTGGCCCACCTTCATGGTCTCCAAGCATACTTTAGCAGAAACCACCAGTTAGGATATATTTCTGGTCGTCACGGACTCACCGCATATATTTCTCCCATTATCTTCACAGAGAACTTTTGAATTCTAATTAATGTTTTACATGGGTTTGGTGTAGGCGTAGTCTAAGTAGGTGGTGGAGGATTTTAGTTAGATAGTTAAAGTGATTGGAATTTTGTTAAAATTTGAATCATATTTTTTTTTAATGGTGGATTAGATTTAGTATTATTAAAAAAAATTTGAGGCATTTAAAATGTTAAAATTTAACAATCATAATTTGGATTTACAAAAATCTCTACTATATTTTATCAAAAATAATACTTGAATTTCTATAATTGTTAGGGCAAAAAACAGTCTAGTTAAACTACGTATGTAGACTGATGATTTATCATAGCAAAAAATTTAAGTCACCATATAAATTTTTAATAATACTATATTTAAAATCATAAAAATTAATTAATTATAACTTATTTTAAATTATTATTATTAATTATAAAAAAAAATTATATAAAAAAAATATAATAAAAATAACAATAAATCATACTAATTTAATAATACTTATTATGATAATATTTTTTAAATTGAAAAAATAAATAAAAATATAACTATTTTTAAAATAAATTATAACTAAAAGCCACACCATTTACTTATTAATAATCTAAAATTGAATTAAAATTCTAACTCCAAAATAAAAATATCTGAACTTTTGTCCCAGTATTGTATACATAAATCTATAAGCCTGTAATAACATAAGCTTACATGATGCCCATAATTGAGTTTGTAAAAGTGGTCAAACACCCAAACCATCCATTTATATCTCCACAATCTGAGGGACGGCCGGCGTCTCACGAGTTGGGATGTGTTTATCCTCTTTATATTTCTCAAAGTCAGAATGCATTTATCCTCTTTATTTTCCAGGACTCAGGATCGGTATATCGTGGAATTATCTGTGGAGTTGTTTATAATGTGATTTTTTGGAGATTCTGGTGACCCGGTCGAAGAAATTGAGTTTAAATCTTGATTTGTTGTAGTTAAAATGGTTTTTTAACTGCATATTTGGATTCAACACCGTGAAAAACCCCTGGGACGCTTTGATTGTGCAGAAACTAGTTGTCAAACTTGGGATTCCAATAAAATGCTGTCGGATTTTGACCCAAAAAACCCACCGAAAAAGCTTTCAAAGAGAACAGCAAGTAGCGGTGCTGATTACTAATTTCAATATAAACTAGTAGTAAGCCAAAAAAGGAAAACGAACAAAAAAGAATTCAAAATAAAAAATTAAATTTTTTAATTATATTATTATTTTATTTATTTATTTTATTTTTGTTCTGGAATGAGTAGAATGTTATTGAAATTATAAGTTTGTCAATTTTTTTTTTCAAAATTGAAGTCTCTAAATGTTTTTCAGAATGTTATTGAAATTATAAGTTTGTCAATTTTTTTTTTCAAAATTGAAGTCTCTAAATGTTTTTCAGAATGTTAAATCTTTATAGGTAATCAAAAAACAACATAAATCAAAATTAGATAACAAATTATTTTCCCTAATTCCAACTAAAAATTAACCCAAAACTTTTAAAAAATCTCCAATAAAAACTCTGATCACTTATTTAACCAACTCCTATCCATCAAAATCCAAAATATACCAAAATCTGCGATCCCAAAGAAAAGATGTCCCCAACATATCCAGGATATTCTGGATCTGCAATCCGGAGAAAGGATGCCCCCAATGTACCCTTTTGCATATTCAGATTCTGAAATAATTAAAAAATCTAAAAGAATTAACCTACAACAATAATCTGCAATCTAGCTACGCTAAGGTATAAAGATGTACGATTATTTCTACCAGCATCTGGACTATGTACTGGAGCGACCTTCTTGTCTTTGCTTAATACTTTGCTGTACGATTATTTCTACCAGCATCTGGACTATGTACTGGAGCGACCTTCTTGTCTTTGCTTAATACTTTGCTCAATGAACGAAGACGAATGCCAGGGGATTTGAGCGACTGCCCACATGGCGAAAATGCCTGCTGATCATTGCTCGAGAATGGGCTTGGGGAAAGAAAAACTGTCGACTCTTCGCGGTACGTCGATTGTTTTACGAGCGGCCGTTGAGGTCCCTTGGTCGAAGAAGGCGGAGTTTGACATGGAAGAAACCCTATTTTGAGTTGCCCAGAAAAGCATCTTCATGGGATAAATTGGAGACGAGAGAACCTGGGTGTCCCTGCACGAAGGGCAGAGGTCGATGTCGATCCCGGGTTCCAGGGAGCTCGACGCATTATAATTGCCCTCTGAATCATTGGGCAGTGACACCTGCTGGTCCGTTTCAGAAGCGGCCTCCTCGTCGGCTATTACGACCACGACGGAATCGGCCGGCATTTCGGGCAGGGCGCTGGTTCGACACAGCGGGCAAGTCGAGTGCGTATGGAACCACATGTCGGTGCAGTCGATGTGGAAGGTGTGATGGCATTTGGGGAGCAGTCTCACTTTCTCATTCTCCTCAAATTCGGACAAACATACGGCGCACTCCAGCCCCTCTTTCTGATCCTCCGTCCGATAGACGAACACGGGAAGCGCTTCTATGGCTGACTTGCCAAGGCCGACACTCTGGGTGTCCTGCTCACCAATAAAGGCTAAACGATGGCGTCGGAAAGATTCCCCGCGCCCCCGGAAATAACGCGCGTAGATATGCAGACATAGAACGAAGAGGACCGCCGTGAATACAACTACGATGGCTGCCAGCAAGCTTTTGCTACCGATGGCCGCTGCCGTGGAATTGTAAGTTGCATCATCCTCGTTGAAACCGTGATCGTGAGAATCCATGGCCGGATGACAATCCGAGAGCGGAAGCTCTGGATGGATGCTGTTATTTCTGTAATGCTCGAACCGATTCAGAGGTCGCCTTATACGTACGGAAATTTTGTGAGCTGGATTCTAAGAACGTGGGGCCAATCGGGGGTCGATTTGTGTGGAAGTGGATGGATTTTGTGAAGGTGTTAGTGGGGTCGAAACAACCTGACAGCGTGTTTAGTGGGATAAGCCCAGTGATTGGTCGTCCTTTCATCGCATGTAAAGAGAGAAAGAATCGATGGAATGGGTTTGATAATGGAATTTTTAGGGTTAACAATTGTTATCAAAGCACTTGTTTATAGCTTGAATTTTTGAAAGTTTTTTCAGGTGGTTTTTTGTCAAAATCTGTCAGTAATTTATTCGAATTACAAGTTTGATAGTTAGTTTCTGCACAATCAAAATTTCGAAGGGGTTTTTCATGGTCCTGAATTCAAATATACAATTAAAAAACCATTTTAACTGCAACAAATCAAGATTTAACCTCAATTTCTTCCGCCGGATTCTATCACCAGAATCTCCAAAAAAATCACATTATAAACAAATCCGTTATCAAATACATAAAAATGTAATAATAGTCTATCAACTACACGGACAACATGTGCAACGGGATTAAATGGTGCGAGATACAATGTCATCAAATACACGGACAACATGTGCAACGGGATTAAATGGTGCGAGATACAATGGGTTGGAGACTTTTCAGGGAAAATTGCGCCCACGATTCCACAAAGAAGACATGAGTGGAAGACAGCTACGATGGCTGACAGCGAGATTTTGCTGCCGCCTTCGAATTATTGCCATTGTATTAATTAAAGATTAAAAACAAAAAATATTGACAAAACCCAACTTTGTGGGGTCTTGTTAAGCCTTTTCAATAACGTTGGACGGAGATATTGACAAAACCCAACTTTGTAGGGTCTTGTTAAGCCTTTTGTATTTATTTTATTTTTTATTTTTTAAATGTAACAGTATGACAGTTTTTTAATTATATAAATTATTTTTAAATTATACTAGTGCAATTATATTGATAAAGTGGTTGATATATATTATTATTTTTCACTTTTAAAACAAATGAGTGTTTGGAAGGTAGAAAACTACTTAAATCCACATATATCAACTACTTATTAATATAGTTGTTTTAGTTGATTGCTTCTATGAGTGGGGAGGATTAATAGACAATGGTTGACTTCCCTTCACTAAACTTAAAAATGGTTAAATTATGGTTGATGATAATTGACCATTGTTGATAATGTTTAAATATGGCTTACCATGGTAACTATGACCATTGTTATTGTTGTGATGGTTTGATCATAGTTGACTATGGCTGAATTTGTTGCCCATGTTGACCATGGATGATCATAGTTGACTATGACTGAATTTGTTGCTCATGTTTGACCATGCTGACCATGGATGATCATAGTTGACTATGACTAAAATTGTTGCCCATGTTGACCATGGATGAGCTTGTTTGAGTATGGTTGACTATGGGTGAACATGGTTGATCATGGTGAGCAATGTTTTGTCCATGTTTGACGATATTGACCATGAATGGGCATGGTTTGAGCATGGTTGACCATCAGTGAAAATGGCTAACAATTTTTAACTCAAGATAAATATGGTTGACCATACTAACCATGGTGAACATGGTTGACCATGGTTGAATATGGTGGATTACTTTTTACTTTGCTAGACTATGGTTGATTATGGTTGGATATGGTCAAGTTAAGGTTGATTAGGTACCCCAATTGATCATAATTGTTGAGGCTTGAACATGATTGACTATGATTCAAGATGGTTGACCATGATTGATGATGGTTGACCATGCTAACAAGATTGACGAGGATTAACCATGATTGACCAAGGGTTGATGAGGATTAACTATTGGTGATAAATGTTAACCATGGTTGACTATGGTTAAATATGGATGACCACGGTAACCTTGGTTAACCATTGTTGAGTTAGTTTCCCCATGGTTGACTATGGTTGAACTTCTTGTCCATGTTTGACCATATTGGATCATGGATGAGCTTGTAAGAGCATGATTAACTATGATCAACTATAGTTGAGTATGGGTGAACATGTTTGGAAATGTTTAAATATAAATGAATATGGTTGAGCATGTTGACTATGCTTGACAAAGTGGTTGACCATGAATGTCCATGACGGCCATGGTTGGCTACGATGACAATTGTTGAGTTGTTTCAAACATGGTTGATTATGATTAACTAAGGTCGAACTTATTGTCCATGGTTCAGCATGTTTAACCATGGTGAAATATGGTCAACTATGATTGACTATAAGCGAGCATGTTCGACCATAGTTGTGAACGTATAATTATAGATAAATATGGTTGACCATGTTTGACCATGCTGAGCATGGTTGAACAAGCCCAACCATGTTGCCTATGATGTAGGTTTTTAATCTTGTACAATTAATTGTTGCAAACATATTCTTCATAAAATTTAAAAAAAAAAGAATTAATGGAAAACACACACATTAACATTGGTATTTTATCTAGGAAACTAAACCAACAAAATTAGGAAAACAAAGTTAGTATTAGAATACAACAATAATCCCTTAATTGAAACTACAAAACCCCAATTGCCACAAGATATATCTCATAAAATATAATGAGTCAAAATGTTGAAAGTTTTCCACATGTAACTAGCTATGCCATCTCAAAATTCAAAAAATTATAAAGTTTGTCACCAAAAACATTTATAGAAAAATTTCCAAGACATCTCTTTTAAAATTGATTTTAGGTTACTCACAAACTCTATATTCTATAGACTATATCTCTAAAAGTATAGAGAAAAAAATTACAAAATTGATTAGCTATGCACAAAATGTTCCCAAAGTCTCTCCACAAAATTTCACTATCTATAAATTCTCAGAAAATAATTATAGTGAAAAGTCCAGGATGACTCATTTAAAATAGATTTGATGATGAGTCAAAAAACCTTTTCTTCCATAGGCTATATCTTAGATTTTATGGCAAACCAAAACTTGAAATTTTAACCATATGTGGCTTTTATTTTTGTTTAGTTTTCCCAAAATTTCATGGTCTAAAACAACCTATAAAAAAGTTGTGTACATGCTAATATGACTTTATTGAAAGAGAAAAACCCTAGGATCATAGCCAAATGTTATGAACCATGTGCCTTAAAAATGATAATATGTCATTTAATCTAATAAATTTTAAGGGGGAAACCTCATTTTACAATGAATTTAATACATAATACAAGACAAGATGATCCTAATATTACATCTCCTTAGTGTGCATGTGTGTATATATATATATTCACACTATATAGTGCGATTATAATAAAAGGCTAAAATATAAGGTTATGGTTGACCTAATAAATAACCTTAAAAATGCCATAACTCAATATCTAGGGCTTAATAAGGGGTTTTATGATTAATAATCAAATCTTAAAGATATAATGCAAAATAATGGTGGGTCGCTTTGTTGGAAAAAGGGTTTCCATGATATCCATAAATTCATGGATTCAAGAGAAATGTATATCCCTTCTTGGATATGGAGTCGTCATTTATATCTTGGCTTCAAGATGGATTGGTTTCTCAAAAGAGGATGCTTAAAGGATTCTCATGAGTAAGTGGTACCTTAACAGGTTTTTGTTATGTCTAAAACCTTGGGATCCATTATTGGATGCTCACGAGGAAGAAATTTCTAGTTCACCTAATTGGGTTAAATTACCAAATTTGTTGATTATGTTTTGGTTGGACTCAAGTTTTATTATGTAAAATTGACTCGGTGAAAGAATCAAAATTATTTGGTCAACTCTGATGGCTTTGGGCACATGGTTTTGGTTTCCAATAATTTTGTGCACATGGATTACATGTAAAGACACATTTAAACTTCAGAAGAAATCATTGTAATGTGCTAGGAATGTGAGCAATAAAGGCTCACTTGCTCAACTTGTTTTAGTTTTGGCCAAGGGACTAATAACATAATATGTTAGTGGGTTTTTTTTGAATTTAGGTTTTATCCAAGATAAACATTGTGTTTATTATCGCCTTTCTTTTTTTTGGTAAATTTAGCTTCCTTGATTAGTTTCTCTTGGAATTTTTTACATGGTATTAGAGCCATGGGGTGAGGTCAATGCCGAGAGAGAAGCGTGATGGGTTTTGATCAGTAGGTGTGTGAATGATAAGATCTATGGATATGTGCAAGGAAGTGTACAAGAAAACCCATTCCAATCCTCCTATTGAGACTATATTTATGTCAAGGATTCACATACAATGTTTGATGGAATTCTTTATTGAGGTGTTTTATCATGGTTTGTTTGATTTATATTGTATATTTTTAGTGGTGAAATGGGTGACCTATGGAAGGGAGATGTTGGTTGTTACATTGTAAATAACACACACACACACACACACAATGTTGGAGTTCCAAATTCTTACATATAAATGGGCATATTGTTGTAAGACCTACTAAGGCATGCTTAACCCTGGGAAATTATCGATAAAATCTAGAGTTAAACCTAGGCGATAAGGGGGCATGTCGAATTACAAGATACCCTATATATAAAATTTGAGGGGGATAGGTCCTTGAGGTGAGTGATGTTGGTTCACTTGGCCGAATTGGCTAGATTTGGTCAAGGGAAGCCCAAGTCAAGTCTTAAGGGGGGTATTGTTAGGTAAACTTGACTTAGTGAAAGAGTCAAAGTTACTTGGTTAACAATGGTGGTTTTGGGCATATGGTTTTGCTTACCCTCATTGGTTTTGTTCCCATGCATTTCATGTAATGAAATCTTTAAAAGGATTGACAAGACTTCATTGTAATGTGTCATGGATGTAAGTAGTGAAAAGATCACTTGGATAATTTGGCTTGTTTGGCTAAGGGACTAATATAATACTCATTTACCTAGTTTTTTTCCCTACATTGGGGTTGTTTAAGTATAAACATTGTTTTCATGTGTGTTTTTCTTATTTATGGTAAATTTATATTTCTTGGTTAATTTCTCTCAATATTGTTTTAAAACTTTAAGGGTGATCAAAGAGTCTTTGGGTAGTTTCATTACAATGGATTATACTTATAATTCATGTAATTTCGAGACAATGGTGTAGATTTTGGTTGATTTGGACGCTAGGCAAGGGTTGTATGATTTAATTATAGTACTTTGAGGAGATGGATACTTTTCACAAATTTTGGACTATGTTAATGTCCCCTTTCATTTCTCTTAGTGCCACAAGGTCAGGCATCTAATTCCATTTGCAAGTTGTCTTTTTAAAACACTTCTTAAGGACAAACAAGTTGATTCTTAGTTCATATTTTGGTATTTGATACTAATGAGGTGTTGAAGTATTTAAGAGGAAAATCTACTCATGAAATAGTAAGATTAGTGTTGGTTCCACTGAAAATAAAACTTTTGGGTTATCTTCAAAAGATGTGGATGTCATGGTTGGGGATATATCTATTCCTCTTATTGTGGAATCACAACAATGGTATATTTCAACATCACCATATTTTTAGTTGGAAGATGACTAAGCTAACTCAAAGGTTTAGAGCAACACCTTGGATGTTTAACAAGAAAATATTATCTCAACCTAGAACATTATGGGTAAGTTAAACACAACTCGAGCG
Organism: Pinus taeda; assembly: GCA_000404065.3. Lineage (NCBI taxonomy): Eukaryota > Viridiplantae > Streptophyta > Pinopsida > Pinales > Pinaceae > Pinus > Pinus taeda. The sequence continues at coordinate 196,705 of APFE030751052.1, read as the reverse complement.
TTGATAGGTGAGTGTCCATTGAACATTTAATTTTCTCAGATCTACCCTTACTCTAACTCAAGGGGTTAAGTCAATGTGCGAGTTGGGGAAGTGGGGGGGGGGGAAAGGTTGGGGGAGAGAGGTAAGGAGGTAATGGTGACTTAGAAGAAGACACTCCTTTAGGTAGGTCCCTTAAGAATTCTAGGTCTAGTCAGTCACAACCTAGGGGCATTCCTCATCCTTCACACTTGAACTCTGCCACACAATCCTCTAGAAAAGATTCCTATATGAGAAGATATATAACCCCTTCTAAGGGGTTGGATATTGTTGGAGGTTTGGGATTGGATCAAGAAAGTGGTAGTGCATTGTCCAAAATGTAGTCAAAATTGATCCTGAAACATGCTCGAGAACAAGCCACTACAAAGGTTAATCAAGGAAAGAAAAGATTAATATATGGAGTCTTTAGAGTCATCAATGCCTTAAGTATTGATCTAAAATGAAAATTATGTTTGCTAACATGTCGAGCATGGGAGGGAGGGACAAAAAATTATCCCTAAAATCATTGGTGGAGATGGAAAAATGAGATGCCATTTTGGTTTAGAAAGTAATGGGACCATGTGCTGCCATCAGTAAAGACTTGAGGATATTATCTGTTAGGATGGGAATTCATAGGGATAGAATTTGTGGGGACCTTGGGAGATTTAATTACCAATTTTTTTGCAAACATGGAACTTAATATTTTTTTTTGTTTTCTACTCAAGTATAGATATTGAGACTTACAACAAAGAATTGGATACTAAATTGACCTTCCTCAACATCTATGGCCCTTATGAGGCGAAGGATTATTTTTGGAGAAATATGATTTCAATTGTTGTTTTAGGTTTGACAATCTCATTCCTAGATGCGAGTTGAACTTTATTCTCAATAAGGATGATATATGGGTGATCTAAAAATGGGGCTCTTAGGCTTCCTCTCTAGCTTACAAGAACCTCTCCCACTTCCAAAACTTGAATTTTCCCAAGTCTATTTGATTAACCAATGCAGAATTAAGAAATGCTTGAAAATATAGGCATATACTTGTATTTATTGTCAGCTAATTATTTGCTTTAAAATCTGTTGTTTGTGTTGATATGTGAATGTGCTCAAACTGGTATATAAATGCATATAACAGTGAATAATGTAGCAGTAAAAACAAACACATAAGACAACAAATTAATATGGAGTTCATCCAGATATCTTGGGCTACATCTCCTTGAGCTCTAATCAACTCGATTAGGCTCTTTGGGATTATGGTTGGACTATTTTACAAGTTCGTGACTCAACTCCATATGGTTTACAAATGAACCAATGGGCTCAGAATAACATCTTACCCCCTACAGTCCTTTAGCTGCAAACAAATCTAGGCTTCTCTGGACTAATTCTTTTAGTCATTGCTCTGAGCTCCTTTGAGCTTCTGGCTTCTCTGACTCCCTCGGAATTGTTTATTGTCTCTGGACTCCTTCTATCTTCAACTCAAACAACACCAGCAACAACGAAATCATTTTGGTCTTTCTATTATTCTGCAACTTCCTCATAGCTTCATGCTCATAGAAGTCAGTTTAGAGCCCTCTCGCTCTATGGCCCTGACTTTACCAAGCCTCCAACCCCTGGTGGCTCCTCTTTGTCAAGCACTCTGGCTCCTTGGCTTTGTTTGGCTTTTCTCTCGACCTTTGCGAGCTTCCATGCCTCCTTTTGCCTTGCATTGCCTCTTGGATCTTGCGCTGCCTCTTGGCCTTAGCTTCCTACTTTAGGTTCAGCAACAGTTCCCATAATGACCAACAACCCAATAGAAACCAACAGTCCTCTCGTTTTGTTGTTTAGTGGCCTTTAAGCCAAACCAGCATTGTCTGTTCATTATCCCTCTCGAGCTTTCAGTCTTCCTGCCACGGTCTGCTCGAATCCCTTCTTTGGTGTTCAATAATCATTGCATAACACACTCAGTGGAGGCAACCACCTATTTCTACAACAGATGAGGGAAATTGGCGCTTGGAATCCTCAGTAACAATCATTCTTTGTTTACACAGATAATGCTATGAAAACACAGGAAAGTCTAAGAAACACAGTTCCCGAACTTGAAATTCTCATAACCCCACTTTATAGCGCCATCGGGTCCACCTGGGAATTGATATCGCTCATCGCAATAGCTCTTTCTCCTTCGTATTTCATTTAACAAACGAAATTGCGCAAATATATTAAAAAGGGTGTTTGACAGATCTCAAGATCCATACAATATGGCTTATAATATTATCGGGTCTGGTCCATCGGATCGCCCATATATCTATATA
>APFE030751052.1:131390-164418 GCA_000404065.3 Pinus taeda | reverse complement strand
TAGGGTCAATTTTGAAACATCAGCTTCCTCCTCCAGACACATGGCAAGATTTAATAAGGTTACTTTTGAACCAAAGTTGAGAGGTTAATTCTTTTTCGGCAAAAGGTTTATATTACATATACAGGTAGGCAAAAGCCATAACAGCAAGTATGAAGACACTGAGCCAACTCAGCACAGGTACTCGACCGCAACAACAGCATCGGCAAGCACAGGTGGCAGGGCCAAGAAGACACATAAAGTAACAGTTGCACAGCACTTCATTCTGCAGTTATGATAAAGCCGCACAGCTGACTCCGCAGTGCCCAAAGGTCAAAAATTTATCCTGACAGGTGTTAAAGGCTTTTAAGAGTCATTTATATTTGTAATTACTTCTCATCTACTCTCCATGTACGAGTGTAAGAGATATTTTCCTCTCAGATGACTCAATGCCTGAGATATTTTTGTATGAAACTTCTATATATTCCCCCTCGCGTTTGTTTAGAGGGGTTGGACTCCGGATGTAAGAAATCTCTTGATATCTCTTATGTTACTCCCATATTGTAAACTCTCAGACGACTAATACAAAGAACAATGGGATTTCTCCAAGCGTTGTGTCTCTTGATCTCCTGATGGTGTATGGCTCAAAGTTGCAGGATTCCTGTGTATTTCATGGCTCAATAAGTTTTCTCATTGCTCTCTGTTACATGTATGTTTGTTATACTTTCCTGTATCGTTCATGTTTCCCACATGTATTCAATCTCTAAATGGCCAGGAAAAAGAATAGTCCCAGGATTTAATCTTTGATTACCCTGAATTCAATCCTAGCTGTTTTCATATGTTTTCTTCCGTTAAAGTATTTAAAGAGTAATTCTTCAGTGCTACCTTTAATACTATATCATCAGAGTGCTCTGTTATTTCAGGAATTCAAGTAATTGCTCCTAAGTAATAGACCTCTTTCACACTATCCAGCTTAGTAAAGAAACCTTAATTGCTCTTTGCTAGTTGTTTTCCATACACTCTCACAACTTACATTTTGTTTTATGAAATACACACAGGCCCTGTAATACCAGCAACACTTAATTCAAGATCTCAACAACACGACAGCTACAGACCCCATTGCCCAATGGATTAGTTTCACCTGCAGATAGACTCTAAAAGCTATCAGAAGCATCCTCCCAACCAAACATAAAAACAAACAAAAATTCACTCCATAACTAGCCTAAAACTTCATTAAAACAGTGACAAACCTTATAGAGAGAGCCCTCTCTGACTACAGCTAGGCTAGAAGCTGTAGCCCAAAGATTGGTTAGTGGTTACCCCGGCCGTATTCCCTAAGGATTCATAGGGAACAACCTGGGTGTTAACAGAATCTTCCTTTCCATTTTTGCCATCTTCTCTTTCCACCTTCTCCTTCAGCTTTTGTGGAAGAATTGTTGGATTCAAAGTCCAACACCTTTCAACAAGATGCCCTTGCTTATGGCAGTAAGTGCACTTCATGTCCATCCTCTTGACAGCATGATTTGCCTTGTCTAATGGACCTTTGGTTGCTTGGTTTCTTTCCTTCAAAAGTTTCCTGTATGTGGCCATTCTCTTCCAACATCTAGAAACATGATGGTTATCCAAACTAAAAAAGGAACATGCAATTCTTTTCCCATATCTATGTGGAAAGTTATTATACTTTGCACAATCAAAAGGAAAATGTTCAGAACCAAATTTATACCTACCTCTTTCACCTTTATTGCCTTCATGAGGAGGTGCAGCAAATGAAGAAGTGGCTCCCTTTGGAATCCCATCAATATCTTCAAGGCTGTTAGAGTTTCCACAACTCTCTAGTTCAAGGGTGTGCTTCTGAACACCTGCATCCTGCAAATGATGTTTCAAGCCATTGCATTCCTGCTTAACACAATCTTCACACTCTTGAGATAGAGGACCTGCAATGAAACTCCTTCTTGGAATGGTTTCAATGGCCTTTGTGGCAGTTTTGGAACTCTCTCCATAAGACTGTCCATAGCCAAGACCCAAATACTTAGGCCTTTCCTCAACCATGATTGTTTCAATGATACCTTGTGCATGCTTTTCCAAGCCCTTTCCTTCATAGCCCATCTTGGACATTAGCTTGGAACCTATGCCTCTAGTATGTTTTTTAAAAGAACCAATATGAGCATTATTAGAATAATTTGAAGACAAACTTGAATGGCTTACCTCTTCTTCAAGCTGGTACTTGACTAAGGCTTCTTGGGCAACAAAGAGTTGTGACTCCAACTGATGCATCCATTTCAGGTTCATATTTGCAATATGGAGTTGCCTCTCCATTTCCTGAAATTTGTTAGAAAGCATCTGCTTCTCTTCCTCCATGGCATTCAACAGCTTTCTAAGCATGCTGGTCTTCCTTCCATCCTCATACATTTCTCTCACCATCTCCATTATGGTGGAATATTCTTGCTTCATGTCTTCATCAAAGAGTCTTGTGAAGAGAGCGAGATTTGAGGACCCACTTGTAGAAGTTGTCATTATGCCAATGAACAAAAAACTTCAACAAGATAAATAAAGAGCTCATTTCAGCATTCTCTTGCAACAAACCTCTTGTGCTTTGGATTTCCTTGAGGTCCTTCAGGATAGAATAATTCCTTCAACCCTTCTCTTTCTTGTCCTTCCTGGACTGAGCTATCAATAACTTTCCCTTCACCTATGCACTCTCAAACAATGGTTAGTCTGCAAACAAGCATACAATCAGCCTCCTGCTATTCAAACACCTTTCATAGAAGTAGTCTTTGCTCTATCAATCAAGCATTCTAATATAACCTTATTAAAGGTGTGGTTAATCAATCTTAAGCTCTGATACCACCTGATCTAAAAATGGGGCTCTTAGGCTTCTTGTCTAGTTTACAAGAACCTCTCCCACTTCCAAAACTTGAATTTTCCCAAGTCTATTTGATTAACCAATGCGGAATTAAGAAATGCTTGAAAATATAGGCATATACTTGTATTTATTGTCAGATGATTATTTTCTTTAAAATCTATTGTTTGTGTTGATATTTGAATGTGCTTAAACTGATATATAAATGCATATAACAATGAATAATACAGCAGTAAAAACAAACACATAAGACAACAAATTAATATGGAGTTCACCCTGATATCTTGGGCTACGTCTACTTGAGCTCTAATCAACTCAACTAGGCTCTTTGGGATTATGGCTAAATTCTTTTACAAGTCCATGACTCAAATCCATATGGTTTACAAATGAACCAATGGGCTCAGAATACCATCTTACCCTTGGTTGTCCTTTAGCTGCAAAAAGATCTAGGCTTCTCTAGACTAATTCTTTCAGTTAGTACTCTGAGCTTCTGGCTTCTCTGACTCCCTCAGAATTTTTTACTGTCTCTAGACTCCTATCTTCAACTCAAACAACACCAGCAATAGTGATATCATTTTGGTCTCTCTGTTGTTCTGCAACTTCCTCGTAGCTTCATGGCTCATAGAAGTTAGTTTAGATCTCTTTGGCCCTACGGCTCTACCTTTACCAAGCCTCCAACCTCTAGTGTCTCCTCTCTGTCAAGCGCTCTGGCTCTTTAGCTCTGTCTGGCTTTTCTCTCTGCCTCTGCAAGCTTCCATGCCTCATTTTTCTTCTGCTCTACCTCTTGGCTACTGCGCTGCCTCTTGGCCTTAGCTTCCTGCTTTGGCCTCAACATAGTTCCCACAATGACCAACAACCCAGCAGCAACCAATAGTCCTCTCATTCTATTGTTTTGTGGCTTTTAAGCTAAAATGGTTGTTGTCTGTTCATTGTCCCTCTCGGGATTTCTATCTTCCTACCACAGTCTGCTCGAATCGCTTCTTTGGCATTCAATAATCATTGCATAACGCACTTAGGGGAGGCAGCCACCTGTTTCTACAATGGATGAGGGCAATCAATGCTTGTAATCCTTAGTAATAGTCGTTGTATGTTTACACAGAGAACGCTGTGAAAACACAAGAAAGTCCACAGAAACACAGTTCTCGTACTTGAAATTCTCATAACCCTGCTTTATAGTGCCATCGGTTCCGTCTAGGAATCATTGTCGCTCATTGCAATGGCTCTTTCTCCTTTGTATTTTTTTTAACAAACGAAACTGTGAAAATAATTTAAAAATGGTGTTTGACGGATCTCAATATCCATACAAAATGACTTATAATATTATTGGGTCCGGTCCATCGAACGCCCATATATATATATATAATATATATAATATATATATATATATATATATATATATATATATATAATATATATTATATATATATAAATATATATAATATATATATATATATATATATATATATATATATAATATATCCCCGCTCCGTTGTGTTCATCGATTGTGATCCATCGATATCGGTGATCCCAGTCGCAAGTCGCACTATTGCATCGGTGTGAGTCTGTGGCTCTACTCCTTCGATCGATGATCACTTATTGGCGCTTATTACATATCGCTCTTCGGCCCTTCACAGCACCATGGGCCATGGCCCATCACCTTTGGTTGTGTGTGATGCAATAAAGCGTTCATTGCTTATCGCTAAACCTTCATGCCCTTGGCTTAAGTCCTCCCTTTGGATGCTTGTAATGCGCTAAAAAGCTGCGATTCGATTTCTTTGAAGGAACACATATATTTTCTCTTTGACCAATCAAACAGGGCCACATTTCCCAATCCTGGCCTTCCATGTGTCAATTGCGGACTGGCCTGTGATCCTATACTAAAAATCGAAATTTTCAAAATAGTTCAAAATTCAATGAAATTGCCTCTTTTTCTAAGGACATTGGGCAATTTTCATTTTACAATAACTCCTTCATTCGAAGTCCGTTTTGGTTCCTTCAAATTGTGTTGGATTCAGAATGAAGAGATCTCTACAATGGGACTATTTCTAGGAGTAGCCTGCGATTTTCATTTTCCTTTGATTTACAAAGGATTTGTGCCATTTGGCACCTTTTACCTCTTATATGAAGTCTTTTAGACTTAGAGGTTTATCTAGGATCCATTTTTGGATCAATGGGGTCCTTCCTTGCATGAGGACGAGCTTGAAAATTTCTTTATGCAAAAATTGGAAAGGGGGGGAGGATAGTTGGATGTTGTACCCATCCAATTGTTTCCTACTTTGATTAATAATAGAAGTGGGAAAGAATGTGTTTGAATGGTTTTTGGACCATTATCCAATTTTCCTTAGTACTAATCATGTTCAATCTTATACTCAGAGGTTGTCGTTCTTAGACCACTTTCCCGTATTTTTAGGACTAGGAAAAGAGGATAATAAGGCTAGCTTCCCTTTCAAGTGTAACTTGTCATAGTTAGAAGAGGAAGATTTCCAACCCTCATCAAAGACAATTGGTAGCACTATCAATTGGACTTTTATCTCCTTTCCAATGTTCAATTTACAAATTCACTTTGTGATATAAAGGAGAAATTTTCTCCATGGGAAAAGGAGAGAAGCATAACAGGGATCAAGTGATTAAGGTATTGAACTAGAGCTAGAATTGTTTTATAAAAGATCATATTGGGAACCCTTTACCACAAGCCACTCTATAGAGTGTCAATCCTTGGGATTTATCGAGCCAAGTTATTATTTGACTAAGAGAAAGAGTGATGGGTTGAGAGCCAATCCCTATGGATTAAAGTTGGAGATCAAAATATATATTTCGTCTAAAAATTTTCAAATTATAGGAACCAATTTAATCACATTTGGATTTGGAAGATATTAGTGGCAATAAAGGGTTTTATCAACTTTTTCCTCAGGAGTTAATCATTTTAAGAATATTTTTAAGGATACGGGGTAAGGAAGGATTAGGGAGATGTTTAAAGTGATCTCTTATTTTCCAAAGATCATTGAGGAAGAGGAAGACCAAGTCATTTACATTGTTATAATGAGGGATGAACTCTTGGGCATCATCAACTTTTTTAACAAAGAGACAAGAGTTTGGTTTTGGATGGTTGGATGGTTGATCTTCTGTAGAATTTCTTTGAGGTCATGGGTGATGATTACTCCAAGTAGTGGAATAATTTTGATGCATGAGAAAAGAATACTAGTAGTTATAATGTGACATTCATCGTAGTAATTCCTAATGTGGATTAACCTATCTCGTTTAATGATTTTAGACCAATTTCTATAGAAACTATTTATATAATATCATAGCAAATATTATTGTAGTTACACTAAAACCTATTGTATCCAAATTTATTTCACAATAATAGTTTGGCTTCCTTAGGGGAAAAATATTCATGAAGGAATTGGTATAACTCAATAGACTTTGAATTCCATAAAAACAACTCAAATACCTATTGTGCCAGTGAATACTGACCTACCAAAAGCCTTTGATTGAGCCTCTTAGCTTTACATTAGAATACTCCTTCTTCATGTTGGTTTTGAATTACCTCTAGTAAAGTGGATCATGACTTATATCACATTAGCTTCAATATTTTTTTCTTATCAACTGGGTTGGGATCATTGTTTTTCAAACCATATTGTCTTCTTAGATAGGGTTGCCCCTCATCTCTATATTTATTTATTGCTGGTACTAGAAGGACTTAATTACAATATTTCAAGGGTGAAAATAATAAATAAAATCCAAGGGGTGAGGTTTAGTCGAATGGTACACCTCACTCACTTATTTTTCATTGATGATTTTTTATCCTTATATTATTTTTTGGAGATAGAGGGTAAATATATTAAATATATACTTAATCTATTCTACGTTGCTACAATTATGACAATAAGTATAAACAATTTTTCCATTTATATCTTACCTATAGGGGCTGAAATTTAGATTTTTTTGGTTGATATCTTTTTTTTTCCTATCTATGAATTAGATAATGGTCTGAAATAACTTAGATACACTTTAAATCCTAACAAATACGTGATGGTTGATTGAAAATTGTTATTGTCCAAGGTTGAGAAGATAATTGGTTTTTATGCAAATGGGTGGATTTCATGAGGTCATCATTTGGTCATCATAAAATCAGTGATTGAAGCCATGTTAGTATATTGGCATCTATTGGCTTACATTCCAAAATGTATTATGCTTAAAATTCATAAGATTTTTTTCAATCGTCATTGGAAAGGGAGAGGGAGGATTAGGGACCTCATCTAGTAAGCTATAATGTAACTATATTTGTTCATAAGGGACAATAAGGCTTTGGATAAAAGATATTATTTGTGTTAAATTTGTTCTTAGGGCTATATTGTTCTTTCCTTTAGATATTGCATTTCATTATTTACACATTGAATTCACCCCATTGCATCATAACATTATTCAAAAACATATGCAATTATATAGAAAGAATAATATCATCATCAATGCAGCGGAACATAAAGGATCAATATAAGAAAGCATTCACACATAGAGACACCAAGATTGGTCGAAGACAAAGGAAAAACCCCACAAGGGGGAAAACCCTTTCAAATTATTCTTCTTATTAGATTTTCATTGAATGTTTCAACAAAGAGAGAGTACAATGATCCATAACTTCAACCACAAAACTATTGAGCAAAATCAACTAAATAACATCCAAGAGATGAACCCAACAATGTTAATAATCAAAACCCTGATTTAGAAGCTTGTAGTCAACTGTCATCAACTATCAGAATATGCATTTAACTGTCAAAATCGAACCCTAGGTTCTAACCGCACAAAGAGAGAGATGTGCCTGAGACTGAAACCCTCCAACCATACTCATAGGCGTGCGTTCCTATTGTTGCAGCCAAAATTATCCCGTAGCATCCTTGTCGTTGAGAACCAAAAGACTTAATCAAATGTGCGAGCTTCAGACCCTTAAATTACAGACCTGTGTGAACCAACTTTTGTGAACCAACCTCAAATATGTGCAAGCCAAAACAAAGAAAGATGAATGAATGATAATCTCTAAATGAGGGTCATTTTACTTGTATTTATATCCATTCATGGGTGTCCAATTTCCATTTGGGCTAAATTAACCTATGGATTGACGTTGGAGATCACGCCATACATGGGTGTCAAATTTCCTTCCAGGTGGAATTAACCTATGCATGTCAATTGGAGATAACTCCATGCATGGGTGTCCAATTTCCTTTTGGGCCATTGGTTAATTCATGCCATGAATGGGAGGTTAACATGTTGTTGCTAGATGTTCCCTTTCTTTCTAGCCATTCTGCAATAGCGTTGGCCTTTTTTTTTACTGCATGGAAGTGGACCCCACTTAGGTTGATGATGTGTTGATGGATGCATTGGTGATTCTTCGTGAGCCTCTAGTTGGCAGTCACTTTGCTGACTAGAGTGTCATTCTGGAGCTTACGAACAACAAAGGTGGCCAACATTGATTCCCCTTTCACAATTAGAGGGATGAATTACTTAGACTTGGTGATTTCGAGTCTATGCTCCATAGCCAAATACTTAGATGCATTGTTAGTGTTGATCCCTAATTTCCCATAGTAGATCCAAAGAAATTGACCCTTGTGACTTATGAAGATTCCTCCAAATCCAACAGTCCCTAGTTTTCCCTTAGAGGCGCCATCGTAATTGAGCTTGATAACATTGGTGCTTTGAGGGGGGGACCAAGTGTTAGGGATATCAAAATTGACAAAGGGAATTTTGTTAATGAAGGGGGGAATGTTTTCCAGGTTGAGGAGCTAAAGGATGCAAAGGTATGCAACACATGGAGGGAATTGCATGGGAGGAAGACTGGAAATAGAGATGAATTCCTGGATTATCTTCTTAACTTTGGTAAGAAGAATCGGCCTTATAACCTATAAATTTCTAAAAATTTTCATGTTCCTTTCTTTCCAAATTACCCAGTAAAGGGCCCATGGAAATAAATTCCAAGCTCTATTGACAATAGTGTGAGAGGTAAAATGAGGTCTCTAGTTATCCATAGTGGCTTGAACAAAATCTCATTTCGTGTTTGTCATCCTAAAAGCCTCATCCCCCCCACTCGCAAAGAGTCGAGGCATAAACAAATGAATTCAAGATGTGTTTAGTAGATTCCTACTAGTTCCCACAAATACAACATTGCGATGGGCCCATAAAACCACGTTTTATGAGGTGTTGTAGTGGCTACAACCACCCTCCAAAATTTTTCCTTAGCTTGTTTTGGAACCTCCCTACCAACCTTCCACAACACTTTTTCTTGGTTCGTCAAGCACACAAGCTTCAGTGTTTTTCATGCACATAGTTAGCCTGTCGAGCATAGTTTGATCCATTCCATTCATAAGTTGTTCACTCGGACTTGGTCCAGCTGCAGGCTGAGAAACTTCCCCTAGAAGACTGCACATTTTTGGAGGGCAAGAAACCTTCCCTCCAGAAATTGCATAATCCTCTCTAGCAGCCTGTTGGGCTCTAGGATTGTGCAATCCTATCAGTCAACACTCCCAGCAGGATTTGCGTAAATTTACCCAGCAGGGCAACTTAGCCAAAAATTTCCGCAAATCTGGGCAGTAGTGAGCTACTCTACCTAGAAATTCCATAATCCTCGTGTGCAGTCAGCCCAACTCCCAGCCAGGAATGCAAATTGTTCTCAAACAGTTGAGCAGATGCATGCATGAGCAGTCTGGTTGACTAGTTCCACCCATGACCAAGGAAAATTGACTTGCATGCATGCATGACTGGTTCTTCCTAGAATAGTAAAAGGAAACATGCAAAATCCATCCCATGATTCAGGGACCTATTTTTAGAAATCAAGGGTTACATGCAAAGTTGTTTTAGAAGTTTCCCTCCAAGTGTTGCTTCTTCCTAGATTTGTGGCATGCGCGTCATGAGCCCAAACTTATTTATTCGACGCATCAAAGCTCATTCTTTCACATCGATCTTGGAGCTTTAGCATCCCATAGCACATCCAAGACTCTTCAACGCATTTGACTCAACTATTCACGAATAAGTGGCCTCAAATTGTCTTTTTCATCATTTCTGTCGCTTTTTGTGTATTCGATTATATGAGTGTTATTTTCTTGATTTCTTTGAATGATTGTTGTCATTTACATGTATACTATCTTTTCCTAGCTCTGTTTCAGTTTTAATTTCTACCTCACTACTGTTGCATGCATGAAACTATTTTGCATGAACATTTGCCAAACCGGCGAACTGCTTCACCCACATGCATGTTGATCTATTTGCTAATATTTCATTCATTTTTTGCATGCACTGTCAATCACTTCTACTTTCACTTAGTGTCACCATGCATTCACTATCTTGTTTTCTTTCAGTTGCCCATCGGCGAGTCGGGCCAACCTTGGCCCAAACTCTACCTCACTGTTACACTAAAAGTTGTTACCATGACTATCTGCAGTTAATATGGCTCCATCAATAGTCATATTATCCTCCTTGTCAAGCCTAATACCTCTGCTCTCAATGTCAAACTTCAAGAAAGAGAGAAAGTCAATAAAAATCATGTTTATCTCTGGGTACGCAGGTTCTCTCTACCTTGCCTGCGGGTACACATCCCAAGTTCATTGTACCTGCGTACTTGTACGCTTTGTAAGTCAAGGGATGGGTGCGTACTCCTGTAAAGGTCAAAAGGCGCGAGTTTCATCTTAAAAAAGTTACTTGTGGTCACTTCTAGAGCTTTCTAGAAGATTGTTTGACGTGTATTGAGCGCCTCCAGATGGTTCATGCATCCCTATGATAGAGGAACTTATCCCATCAAGAGAGGAGCTACCCCATCCAAAAGAGGGAGTATCCCATTGATGTTGGAACTGAATAACTTCCTCTAGAACACTATAAATACAGGCTTTGGGCCAGAGGAGGGGAGGTTGAAAGCTGAACATTCCAAAGTGTAGATGCTGCTGGAATTAGGACTTCCATTGTAAACTTGTGAGGAGAGATTACCATCCTTTCTTGTTGTCATATTGGAAGTGGGTGAGCTTGTCAAAGTAGAGGAAAACTCTTGCTGGACCCTGGGAGGAACTTGCACAACACCAAGGCTCAGGTTGTAATGGTTTCTTTTTTTTTTCCTTAATACAAATAAGTCCATTCTTCTCAATGATTTGTTGTTAATGAATTGTTTCGTATACTCCTTGGTCTATATGTTGAATATGCTTTGTTTTATGGAATATTCAGGTGTTATGTAATCGTTTGATTGTTAGTGTATGCAGGTTTCAAAGTGAAGGAGGAGCTCATCTGGATCGACGAGGCTGGACTACTGCAACAAGCGTTGGACTTGAGGTAGGATCGAAAATCACTTGGTTTCTCATAGAATAATGTATGTTTAGAGAAGGATTGCTCTTAATTGTCTTGTTTGTCACTAGAGAGTCTTAGACTCCTAGGGAGGTTAGTTTTGTCAGCAACAATAACTCTTTCCGCATGACAAAAACTATGTCAAATTGCCTCTTGAAATGGCTTACTATCACTAGCGTAGGCTTATGAGGTACACAACGCACTGCAGAGCACCCCTGGCTTAGGGACAGTGCTCTGAAGTGCACTGTCTCCCATTCAAGGATGTGCTGATCCTCCTAGGGTCAGTTTCCCACCTTTCGAAAGTGTTTTTGCCAACTTTTCTCTGTTTTTTTGTTTGTTGATTGACCAATGAATGTTATGTCTCAGAGAACAAGTTTCCATCTCCTTGTCTAGCCCTACTTTGTTGATTGATTAATTTTTATTTGATGTTTTCTTTGTCATTATAAATCTATAGCCAAAGTTAGAATATAGTTTATTAATCTTCATTCGAAAGAAAGTATCGTAAAGTCTTCTTTTCCTCCAAATCAGAGTTGTCGTATAAGTCTTCGTTATTAAGAAATATTGATTGATTGTATGTGCATATTTCCTTTTGTTCATATTCACATTAAGGAAATCGAAAAGAAATACATGTATGTTTCATTGAAAAGTTTGTGTGTGTTCATAGGAATAGTGTAGGGAGATTGCATTAGATTGTGCTCTTTGCTCTTTGATCGAAAGAAATTTGATTGCTCTATCCCTAAGTAGCTAGGATTTTCATCGTTAAATTGAATGGAAAGAATGCTTATCATTATAGTTGCATTCCTAGGAATTTTAGAATACATCACGTGGTGAACTTGAAAGGAAAATTCCTAAGCAAGATCAACTTAAAATTAACATCAATTTACCTAATGGAGCATTGTCATTAATGAGAACATTTAATGGTTCTAGGTTAGAGACGTGTTATGACGTTGTAAAGCAAAGCAGTTTTCGATAACTTGTTTGCAATATATCCCGAGTGTGATACCTCATTCCACATACAAGAGTATATTGTAGCTCATCCACATACCTTCAGGTATATAGGGCGGTGTTACAGTATGTAAAGTATATGTGAATGCTCTCACGTTGCGGTTTTTCATTAGATAGTGCTTATACGGACTGGGACTCCAAGTAACTTCGGGTATATATGGGAGGACAACACTAGGTTTCTATCCATATTTAGGTAATCGAGTCAGCTTCCTTGTACACTGTGATATACCGAACAAAACATTCGGGGAGATTGCATGCCCATACTTCTTAGTTCACGAGGAGGTATTCTGTAGTTCATAGTTGGTAAAATTTTTGCCTAGCTTACCCCTTTTTGTTTATTTCTTTTTTGATAATGAAATTAATCAGCAATCGTGGAGGAACATCAACCCTTACCCCATTGCTTAGGGAGAACATTGAGTAAACCACCTTTTCTACTGGAAGCTACACCTATTCGGTCAAAGCGGTCTCGCTTAACTGAGTCAAGTACATCAAGAAATCATAGTTCTTCATCTGAATTACTTGAAACATCTATTTTGGTAAGTATTGAGACTCTAGTTACTCCAACTATTTATGGTACATCTATTTTTGAAGAAGAAGTTTCACAATTACCTGAGGACATTAGCACTGATCCTAGTGAAACATTAACCAAAGTTGTTCAACAACAAGTTGATCCTCAATTTGAAGTTGCTCAGTAAGAAACTACTTCTGAACTTGAATCAGTTCAACCAGAAGTTAATACAGAACCTATCACAGTTCAAACAGAAATTAAATATGAACCTAAAATTTTTCAGGAACCTCTTTCTGAAACTGTTGTTCTTTTACCCGAACATTTGGACTTTGAATTTGAACATTCAGAAGTTGTTACCTTACTAGAAGATGATCAACCGGTTACCCCTTAGACATCAGTAACTACTGAAAATTCCACTTTATCAACACTAGGATCCTTTTACGGACCAAATGGTGAAGTTCTTCCACCTGGTTTAATTGTTGTTGAGGAAGAATTGGAAGAAAATTATACACCTAGAACCCCATTCCACTTTGGAACTGGGCTTTATCTTTACCCTCATACTCCTCATTTTACTACTTTTTTTGATCTTGCTTATTTTCAAGTACCCATCGATTCTTTAGGACAACGTTTGGGTCAGTTAACGATGGCCGAACAACTGTCAACATCCCAGATTGTATCATCTAATGCAGCTGTGATAGAATCTTCTGTTGCAACTTCTTTGATGTTTTCTACCACACCTGCTTCACACTTATATTGTGAATCGTCTTTCCCAGTTGGTTACCAATATTTATCTGGAACCCACTCAGGGGTTGCTTCTACACCATGGTCATCACCCATGTCCTCTACTAGAATTTTACCTGGTTCTTCTTTAACGGAAACTCAACAATTTGATCCTGCATATCAATATCAAGCTGTTCAATCTGGTCAATAAAGACCTATGTATCCATTAAATACTAGATTGCCACCAAATGGAGAGCAATATGCTTATTAAACTTATCCTCGCTATCCTGGAGGATTGTCATATGGTAATATCCCACAGTATTCAGGTCAACCTAGAATTCGAGTTTGTTAATGGAAACAAACAATGCTTGTTCAACCAAGGCTTGTGTATCCAACACAACCAATGCAAACTGTGTCAACTATTCCTACTACACATGTTGTTACTATTGTACCACAGTCACAAGTTCAAACTTTTGTATCTCAACTGGTAAAAACTAGTCCTTCTACCTCGCAACCATAAGTTTTGGGTCAAAAAGCTCAAGTTTCTCAGGTTTTTGTACAACAACCACTTGCGTCTGGGGTTCAACAAAAACCTCAGGTTAGTATACCCTTATCTAGACTGACCCAAGCTTATACTGGTATAGTTTATTCACAACCTAGCCAACTTTTCATTGCTGGACAACAACAACTGTTAAATCAACAACAGTTGTACCAAAAACAACCACAGTTGATTCCACAACCATGGCGGCCACAATTTCAACAACGTCAATCCCAGCAATTCCAACCCCAATTTGGACTTTCCCAATAGGCTCAACTTGGGTTTAGATAGTATCAAGCTTATGAAGGTCTTGGTTAACAAGGCTTTACAGGTTATGGACAACCACAAATTCAACCTGGCTATCAACAACCACCTTATGCTGGATTTGTTCAAAAACAATCTTATCCAGGTTACCAAATGTAGATACCCTATGTTGGTATGCAAAGACCTATTGCTCAGGCAATTCCATCATATCCTCAGTATGCTCAACCTGACCTGGATCGATAGTTTCCATTTGTAGCAACTTTAGAATTACCAGATTTAAATCGGCTCACTAATGATCTAATCTTATATGCACCTTGGTGGCTGGTGATTCTGCATAATTTACCTTCTAACATTCAAAAATTCAATGGAAATCCCGAAGAAGACCCATCAAATCATGTCATCACCTTTCATTTGTGGCGTTCATCAAATTCCTTAAATGATGATCCGGTTAGACTCCGTCTTTTCCAAAGAACACTTATTGGTCCAACTTCTAAATGGGACATTGAGTTACCAAGAGCTTCTTTTGAAAACTTTACGACTTTAGCCACCACATTTCTGACCCACTTCCAGTTACCTATCAGATATGAGACTAGAACAGAACTCCTAACCAACTTTAAATAGACTACTACTAGCCATATATCATATCATATTCATGAGTGGCAACGTTGTCATCGAATGGTTAAGACATATGTTCCTGATCAACTTTTGGCTGAGTGGTTCATAAAATCCTTGTTGCCATCAATCACTGAGGATGTGGCAAAAGGTGGAGTTGTCACAGAAGAGCAAGTAATTGCTTGTGCCCAATACTTGGATTTGATTTACACATAATCTGGCACGCTACGACAAAATTCCCAATGCACCTCGACCATCTTTCGCTGTTCCTACTCCTCCACAATCGAGTAAGGACTCTCATGCCGGAAATGGTGTGATCAGTTCTTCAAGCACGCAAACACTCTTGCTTCTGAACTTGCTTCCGAAGTTAATGCCGTGTCATCTGACAAAGGAGAAAATCAAAAGCAACCAAGAGGTAAGAAAAAGGGGAAAAACAAGAAGAAACAAATAATTCCCCTGAAGAGAAATCATCTGATTCTTGTACTTTAGCAAGGAAACCTTGTTATCCATGTCTAATATGTAATGACAAGAATTTTACAAGAGATTGTCCACACCGCTCAGAGGTCTCTAAACTTTTAAAGACTTCTAACACATCTGCAGTGTTGACTGATCCGTTTCCAAACCCAGAGACACATTTGGTTGCGACAGACCATGCTTCCACATCCCAAGTACTCATGTTATCCATCACAAAGCCACAAAACAAAGTTTTTGTGTCAACGAGAAATAAATATTATGGAAATCCATCATCATCATCGAATAATCAAGCCAATGATCAACCTAATCCTTTGACTTCGACTTCACCTGAAAATATTCCACCACCTATTGCACCAAAATTGACAATAAAACCACCAAAGGGAGTTGTGCATAAATCGACATTTAACCCTCAGGCTCGAGCAGCTCAAAACTATAACATAGTGGAAGATCTTGCTTAATCACCTTCTGCTATGTCGACACTCAAGGTGTTACAAAATTGTCCCTCCCAGAAGCAGGCTTTAGTGTCAGCAATTGGTGGAATAGACCCTATGGATTCCAATCTTGTGGTTTTTAACCATGCGGTTTATACACCACAGTTACCATTGCAGTTAGCTTTCCTAACTCAAGTAAAAGATTTCAATAAGAATGTTCACTGAACTATTATTGATGAGGGGGCATCTACTTGCATTATGTCAAAGAACTACTGGAAAACACTTGGTTCACCGTCGTTGTCACGATCACCAACTATGTTAAAAGCTTTTGACGGACGAACATATACTCCTTGTGGGATTTTGAGTAACCTACAAATCAAACTAGGGGGAAAAACAATTATTGTTGAAGTTAAGGTCGTTAATGGACCCCTCGATTACAGCATTTTACTGGGAAGGCCATGGGTATATGCTATGGCTGCTATGGTTTCCATGTACTTTCATACTATTGCATTCCCTCATAAGGGTGGAATCACATTCATCGATCAACTTGCCTTTTTTTCCAATAGTTCACAGGCTATGGGAATCATTCCATTGGTACATGGACCCCCATTGTCACTTCAAAGTGTTGGAGTAGGCCTCTTTCAAGATCCTTCCCTAATGGGTACTTTTACACTACCATCACAATCTGATTTGGCGGAAGTGGCAAGAGTAGAGACTTGCAACATGATTTCCTCCACCTCATCTGATTTAAGGAGTATTACCAACAATTTTGAATCTGATAGTAATATTGAGATCATGCCGCTAAGCCCCATTGAACTAGCATAGAAATCAAGTTTTCAGGCTTCTGCGGCAAATCCAAATCCACATTCACCAATTGTATGGGTAGAGCATTCGTTAGAATATGGTATTTCTTTGGATCCTTTCTCACGTATATATTATACAGATGAAGGAATCATCCAATCAATGATGATAGGAGAAGAACCTAGGGAAGATTATCATCATCGTTCCCATCTTCCAGATGACATCGAGGATTATTCAAACAAACTAAACCACCCTTTAGTTGTTGAGTTCCCTTAGAATTCAGTTTTCATAGACACGGTAGAATCTAAGCGAAACCTGCCAAATATTGAAGAAACAATTTCTATTAATATTTTGACCAAGCCTATTGTTGTAGAGAAATGGTGAGAAGAAATCCTGGAGAATGAACTAGCTTGGTCGAAATATGACACAATGATATAGCTTGAATAGTGGTGGGAAGAAACAAATAAATAATATGATTATCGCAATTTTCAAACTGAGAATTAAATAATCATAAGTATGAAAGCCTCTAAATGATGTTTAGAAGGTTCAAGAGAATATGCTTATGCTTACAAAAGATGCTGATGATTTATTGATTCAGAGGGAATTAATTAAATAGACAGTCCATTAATTCATTCTCTTTATAGATTATCACTTCATAAGCTTATAGAAGTAGATTGAGACAAAATTATTCCTACCTGGTTATATCTATAAGACATAAGAATATGAAGAAAAACATAATTAGTAATACTAGAAAAACTTACAGGAAACACAAACTGTGTAAAATAGAATTTAGAATCATTTGCTTTGTATTAAGGTTCAAGAAAAGTCAAGTACATCAAATGTTTAGAAATGCTTCATCAAGGGTACAACCTTTCTTCAAGGATGCCACTCTTCTTCAAGGGTGTAACCCATAATAACTCATGAAGAGAGTTATTTATACAACAGTAGAACTAAGAAAATATCCTAAACTATTTTTACAAAAATAGATTATTATAAAATCAAAATAAAGACTGCTAGCTGATCTGGGACTATTTTGATACTGTGTTGTTGGTGATTATTGCTAAGAAAAATTGAAAATTATTGAAGCTAGCTGACTGTTCCTCCAAAAGATCAATGTTGTTTGATTTTCATGTTGGATGTCATATTTACTTATGAACTTTCATCTGATACACCTTATCTGTTTGTCTTTCATCAGTGTCTTTATCTACCTCCTCTGTTTTAGTCTTTTAACTATATGTTCTGTCACCTGTTTTTACTTTTACCAATCACAGACTGTGTAAATTGTTTCCTTCTGCTTTGTTTCTGGTTTAAACTCGATTTTCTATTTGTACACAAAACTCATGCTAGATGAAGCCTTTGAATAGATTTCCTGAGTATCTTGGAGTAAATAGGTTTTGTCAGTAGTATCAAAACCGTTTATCCAAGCTTCTGGCCTTCTAATCACCTGCAAAAATAAAACAATTTATTAATAAAAACATAGGGTGGTAGGGAGGTGATAATGGTTTCAGGGAACAGGAAAGTGTGTGGACGGAGTTGTGGTAGTGTTTGGAAGGTAATCAGAGGTCAAATTGGGTTTCAGAGTTTTAGGGTGGCAGAAGGAAGGGTTAGGCAGGTTTCACTATGTAAATGGGCGAAAAGAGAAAAAACAAGGGTCTTCAGTGTTTTAACGTGTAAAGTTTAAAATTTGGCACGGAAATAGATAAGTGAATAGTGGATGGTTTCGGCCTAAGTGGGGAGGCAGTATCAGAGGCCACCACACCGCTTCTGGCCATCAGGTGGTATTTTTTGGAGAGAATGTGAGCTAATGTGACGTTGCCACGTAACTGCAAGGGGCCCAAACAAAACCATGAATCTCGCGTGCTCTCGGGCCAATAAAGGCCAGAGATCAGGAGCGCGTCATTGGATGTGTGCCATTAGATCTGGGGGTGCAAGATATAATGACTATCGCGTAGTCGAGATGCACGAAGGGAAATCGACAGAGATTAGTGGCGCCCGGGGGGATTAATTACACTTAACTGTAATTAAATAATGAATAAAGAAATGATTAAACATATTGCGATGGGTTTAATAAAGTGGGATGAGGGTTAAAAAGTAGCTGGGTTTGTTAACCACACCAAGGGGGTGGGTTAAAAGGTTTTATATATCGGGAAAAGGTGCATATCGTAGAGATTTGTTAAGTAATTCGGGGGGCGCACACAACTTAGGATAAAGGGCTTGATGGGTTTTTAGGCGTTTTTTTGGGTAAAAGCATGAATAAAAAAGTTTAATTAAATAAAGTGGAGGGGGGAGTAAAAGTTAGGATAAGGGGTATTTATGGGATTTTAGGAAAAATAGGGAAATTAATGAGGAGAAACTAATTTTTTCAAGGGGAAAGGGTTTCACACTATGAAAAAGGGCTTTTGGGTAGGGGAACGAGTTTGGAGGCTAATTTTCTAGGAAAATGTGTGAAACTAAAGTGCAAGGGTGAAAATGAAGGGAAAATGGTATTTTCATAAGAAATGATGGGATAATGGGAAATTAGTAAGTATGTAGTCTTGGATGAAATGAAATGAGGGGAGTTAACGAAATCAACTTGTGAACATCTTTTCACTTTTATAACTACTCCTGCACACTGAAACATTAGATTAAGCATGATAAATGTGCTTATGCTTCAATCAACTGTGTACTTCTGCAACCTTTCTTCTCCCTACCCTTTACTTATCCTAACAATTTTTCTTCACTTAATTGGGTGCATTTAGGCTAGCAGACCCTTTTCTTTCCTTTTTCTTTTGAAAAGAAAACTATCTAATTCTAACCTTATAACATCCAAGGGTTCAGATTAAGCTGATGAGCTCCTTATTATTCTCTACCTAACTACTGATCTGTAAAGATTAAACAGTTTGGCTAGATATTTATTCTCTAACCATAAACATGAAATTTAAAGCATGAATTAGTCAAGATTAAACTATTTGACTATCATGGGTTGTGGCATTTATGACAAGCTGCACACAACATTGTATTGCATAATAAAGTAAAAATTAGTGACACTTGGACTTGCACACTTTCATGATTTGTTTTTTGTTTTTTTCTTTTCTCTCTAACCTAACATTTTATATTCGCCTTCATTTTTTAAGGGCATCTATTCTAAAATTTTCTTTGATATGGGCATATTTATCAAAAATTTTCCTAACATTTTTATTCATTATTTTTTTTTTCCATATCCTAGCTTAACATTTTTTGAAAAATATTTGCATTTTTTAAACTAATTTATTCTAACTTATCAAAACCAAAAATGCTACAACAATATGCAGAAATTATAATTACACCAGTGATGATCAAAAGTTGAAATTATTCCCATCCACTCTCAAGGATGCATCTTTGCATTGGTTCAACAACAAGTATCGAGACTACTTTAGGTCCAAAGACACTAAAGAGGAAATTTTTAGAATGACCTTAGGGCATGATGAGTCCTTAGAATATTATGAGGAAAGACTCTAACTTAGCTATAAAAGGGCTAGGTGCACACTTGATCCTGGTCATTGAAGCTAGTCCTACTCAGGGGGTCATGGAAGATCTTCTGGATACCCTAAACCTGCTAGTAAGAGGGGACATCTACCAACTACCCTATGAAGATATCAAGACTGTCTTTAAGAACCATTTTAGGGAAGCTAGGAAAAAGGGTAGGGGTAGTCAACCAATGGCCAACCCATCCTCTTCCAACACATCCATAAAAGGTAAAATTGGAAATATGCTGGAAGATTTCAAGAGTGAAATGCTACAAACCCTTGCCCTATAGATGGACACTATGCACATCAAGAGAAAGCAAGAGGAAGCAGAGGGAGCATTATACATTTTTTTCCCTAGATGCACAAGGAGGCACCCTAGGAATGAATGTCCATTTAACCTTATATAAATTTGCTCAGTCTGTGAAGAAAACCACTCCACAGACAAGTGCCCTTCTCTACATGGACTAAAATTTGTGTATCATGGAACTGAAAGGGTGACTAAACATATCTGCTACATAAATCAAAGGAGGCCCCATGGACCTTGATTGTACCAATAGGGAATGTAAAGGTCATCATATGCATATTACAAACCTAAAAAAACATCCATGCCCTCTTGGCTCCCCCCTTCTCATCCCTCCTAGTCTACACCTTCTCCTTGGTATTTTTCACCTCAGTACCATTCCTAGCTTGCCAACCAACCATTTTAGCCATATACGCCTCCACGCCTCAGTGGAATGCACCATCGCAGGGGTGAGGGTCCCCATACAACAATTCTCCATCATTATTGCATTCATTTCCTACTCAACCACAAATTTTACACCCCACTCCATCTAAACAACCTCAGATTCCTGCCTAGACAAATCTGAACTTCAACAACAGACAAGCACAACAAGTATATAGTGGAGAGACATCCTACCCTGCTTATGCTATGGAAATTCAAGAAATCACCTGAGGTCTAGGAGAGTACTCCTGAACATCCAACCTCCATCTCCACTAAGGGATAGTGAGGAGGAAAGAGAGGAAAGTATACCTAGAGTGAATCCACCACCATTTCCTGAAAGATTAACTCATCTAGTACAACCTACCCCAGAAGAGAATGAAATTCTGTGTGAACTGAAAAATCTATGTGTCAAAATTCCACTTCTCCAAGCCATTAAGGATGTACATATTTACAAAAAATTGATTAAAGAGAAGTGTTTCAAACATCCACGAAGGTGTAAAAGAGACACCCCTACCATTAATGTCAATGGACAACTATCTGACTTAATGTTGGGGTAGGTAATTTGGCAAAGTATTTATAGCGTGGAAGCCCTATAGTAGAAGTGCACATCAATGGCATCATTTCCCCACACACCTTGATTGATCTTGGGGCTGCCATTAATGTAATGACTAAGGACACCATGCTCAAGATAAATCACCAAGGTTCATTAAGAAAGACCAAAACAGTCTTGCAGCTTACAGACTGTTCCATAGTAACCCCTTAGGGGATCATTGAGGATGTGATGGTCTCTATTGACTCCCGAGAATACCCTGTAGAATTCCTAGTTATCCATCCTAAGGCCAAGTTTAATGGATACCTTCTCATACTTGGGAGGCCTTGGTTAGCCACTACTGATGCCTACATCAGCTATAGGGTTGGAAGCATGACTATCAAAAATGGAAATCTGTCCAAGCAGTTGGTCTTGTACCCTCCTGCTCATCCATCCTTAGAACATGATTTACCTTTTTGGCTAGATGAGGAGGAAGAAGATGAAGTCTACTCAACCCAACTCTATACCCTAGAAAATTCCATGGGAGGAGGACAACGGGATGGACATGATTTGGTTGAACACATTCTCCAAAATCTGACTCCCAACACCTTATCCTTAGAGGAAGTAGTAAAGGAAACCAAGAAAAACCATTAGATTGATCTATGCTTAGATGATTCAAACCCTACTCATGTCAGGACAATAGAATTCAACCCTGAAAGAAATTTGAAAATCAACCCCTCTTTCTGCACACCAAGAAGAAGAGTTGCGCAACATGCTAAGGGAACATTTGGATGCCTTTTATTGGAGTTATAAATAAATGAAGGGAGTGCACCCCTCAATGTTTACTCACCACATTTATATCAAAGAAGATTGCAAACCAGTTCGACAACCCCAAAGAAGAATGAATTCAACTCTCAAGGATATAGTAAAAGAGGAACTACAAAAACTGTTGGATGAGAGATTCATTTACCCTATCTTGGACAGTGAGTGTGTTTGTCCTTTGGTGTTGGTTCTGAAGAAAAAGGGGAAGTGGATTATTTGTGTTAATTAAAGGGAGTTGAACAAAGGAAAAAAGGAGGGCCATTTCCCTCTACCTTTCATCAACCAAGTGTTAGATGACCTAGCAGGGAAAACGTTTTTCTCTTTCTTAGAAGGGTTCAATGGGTACAATCAAATATATATTAGCCCAAAGGACCAGAATAAAACCACCTTCACTTTTCCTTCTGGTAATTTCACTTATAGGGTCCTTCCTTTTGGTCTATGTAATGCCCCTGAATCTTTCTAGAGGGCAGTCCTGAGTATCCTTTCCGAGCTAGTCCATGATGTGGTGGAAATTTATATAGATTATTTTACACCCTGTGGGTGTGATTTCTAGGAGGCTCTCTCCAACTTGGATAAGGTGTTGAACAAATGCATTGAAATGAACTTATCCCTTAGTCCCGAAAAATACAAGTTCTTGATGATTGCAGGGACTGTCTAGGTCATTCAATATCCCAGAAAGGATTGCAGGTAAACGCAAATAAGATAGCCATAATCCAAAGGGTCCCAGCTCCGCAAAAATAGAGGGATGTCAGAAGTTTTCTAGGTTTAGCTAGATACTATAGGAGATTTATAAAAGACTTCAGCAAGTTGGCTTCTCTTTTATTTGGGTTATTGGCCAAAGACTCCAAATTGTTATGGTCGGAAAGCTGTCAAGAGGCCTTTCACACCCTAAAGGACAAGTTGACTATTGCACCTGAGGCCCAAATTGGGTTATTCCTTTCCATATACATGATGATGCCTCTCAAAAAGCCATAGAGTAGCCCTAGTCTAGATAGATGACAAGCTACCTTATGCCATTTACTTCATCAGTAAGAATATGTCAAAAGTTGAACTGAACTACATAGTGTCTGGAAAAGAAATCCTAGCTATTTTGCATTCATTGAACAAATTTAGCCATTACATTAAAAGTTAACAAACATTTGTACATACTGACCATGCTGCAACTAAATACTTGATGAATAAACTTGATGTAAACGCTCATATTATTAGATGGTTACTTTTATTGCAATAGTTTGATTTAACTATTATTGATAAGCCTGGAAAGGAGAATGTTGTTACATATTTTTTATCGAGATTAACTTTGCTTGCAGGGGAGGAAGGAATGGTTAATGATCAGTTACCAGATGAACGCTTATTCACCATTTTAGTTCTCTGTCCATGGTTTGCTGACAGAAAATTACTTGGTGTCTTCACAGTTTCCACCAAATTTGTCCTCTAAGGAAAAGAGCAAGATTGTAAGGAATAGCTATCCATTCACTTGGATTGGGGGCAACATATTCAAACTAAGCCTGGACTAAATTCTAAGAAGATGTGTTAGGAATTAGAAAGTCTTTGACATCCTTCTGGCCTGTCATTATGGGCCTTGCAGAGGTCACTTTACAGCCAAAAGAACAACATTCAAGGTACTACAAGCTGGTTATTACTAGCCCACTCTTCACCAAGATGTGAGGAGGTATACTAGTCAGTGTGATCGATGCATAAGTATGGGGAAACCTACCCGAAGGGATGAAATGCCTCTGCAACCTGAAGTGAATTTTGAGCCATTTGAGAAGTGGGGCATGGATTTCATTGGGCCCATTGACCCTCCATCCAGGAAAAATAATTACATCATTATGTGCACTGACTATTTAACCAAGTGGGTTGAAGCCAAGTCCATCAATGTGACAACAGAAGAGAGAGTGGTTGAATTCTTAAGGGAAAATGTATTTTATAAGTTTTGGGTACCCTAGAGAACTAGTAATTGATCAAGGAAGTTAGTTTACATCTCACATGATTGAAAATTTGTTAAGTCAGCACAAGATTGAGCATAGAACCTCCACTCCTTACCACCCACAAGCTAATGGGCAAGTGGAGGTAACCAATAGCGTTGGAAGGCATTATGATGAAAGTGATTAGTAGCAACAGAAAGGATTGGGAAGATAGATTATTTGAGGCCACTTGGGCCTACAATACCACCTGGAAGAACACCACTGGATTCACTCCTTATGAGATGGTCTATGGGAAGAAGGCCCCGTTTTCCATTGAATTTGAATACAACATATTAAGAATGGTAGCACGACTAGATCTAGATCTCACCAGGGCACAACAAGAAATATTTCTCCAACTGAATGGGTTAGATGAATTTAGGATGCAGGCCCTCCTGCACACAAAGGTGACTCAGGTTCAAAGGAAGATTTGGCATGACAAGAACATAAAGGACAAACAATTTCAAGAAGGTGGTTGGGCTTTGCTGTATGATTCCAAATACAAGCATTTTAAAGGAAAGTTAAGGACTATATGGTTAGGGCCTTATGTCATAGAAAAATACCATGATAATGGTTCAGTATAGATAAGAACCATTGATGTAGAGGCTATCCCTTTACTTGTCAATGGGTATAGATTGAAGGTCTACAAGAAGCCATTGTCAAAGAAATAATTCATCAATGGAATCAACAAGATAGTGATGGTGGTGAAGAAAGTCTCAGTTTCCACCCCATCAAGTACCTGAGATAATAATAATAATAATAATAATAATAATAATAATAATAATAAAATAATAAATAAATAAATAAATAAAGAGATTCAAGCGAAACCCCATGAGGCACCTGAGTCTCACTGGTTGAAAACCTCTTGGGTGGCCCAATGGTGTTTGAAAAAAGAAAAATAAAAAGATCTATTAGTGAAAACCTCTTTTGAGGCACCTAGGGTAAGAAGATAGGATGAAAACCTCCTTGGAGGCAGATTAGTTTTTTCAAAAAAAAGAGAAAAGAAAAAAATAAAAAAGAGAGATTTTTTTTTTTTTGGAATTGTTGTTTGCAGGTCAGCAAGAGGAGGACCAATGTAGCTTGATAGGAATAGAAAGACCTAAAAAATCCATATTTTAATTCCTCCATCTCATATTCTTCATTATTTCATCTATCCTTCCATTTATGGACTCCTCCATCTCAATTTACACAGTCTCTGTGTTTTCTATAGGAATCCCTGTAATCCTACATGATTCCTTGAAAACCTATAGGAGTTTCCTATTGGAATTAAAATGGCTTTGAAATCCCAAGAAAAGTGATCCTAGAGAAAAGCGGATCACAAGCCCGTGTCAAAAAAAAAAAAAATTCACTCCACCTCATCATTCCCATGCCTTTCAACGGCATGATATATATATATATATATATACAATTTTCAAAAATAAAAAAACAAATAGAAGAAGGTGAGAACAGAGTACCTCTCACCTACCATTCACTAGAACCCTTCTCTACTCATGTCAATAGTCCTCATGCTCTAGAAATGAAAAAAAGTATGAAAGTTTAGGGGAGAGGAAGCTACAGGACATCATGTAGGTTTCCTGTAGGAAATCTTGTAGCAGCCTATCCCACAAAGGAAACTATTTAGGGTTGCATCTATCTTCAACACAAAGATTCCAAGGTTGAGGAAGCTCCTCCAGAGCTCAGAAACAACAACAATATCACCACATCACTCTCCATCACCTACAGATGAAAAGAAACCAGCATCAAAAGAGGCCAATACAAAGAAGGATATGCAGCAAATACACAACACAGGAAATCATTCCCCAGCATGCATCATAATCAAAGCATCTTACCCTCCGGTATGTCATCTTACTCATGCTCTCTTATTAGTATGATATGATCAAAATTGTAGGATTGTGTAAGAGTTGGTTTTATAAGCAAAGGTGGCTAGTTAACTTGGCCACCTTTGGCCAGTCAATGAGGAGAAAAAATTTAGACCACTCCACATGTGGCAGTAGTCAAATCAAAATAAAAATGAGATAAGGCCAAAAATGGTTATGTTAGGGGGGAATAAAGTGGGATATTATTACGAGGTAAGGTGGAATGATTGACTAATTGTGGGACCAATGGTCCAGAAGGAGGTGTTCGTACTTAGACAACCAACACACCATCCCACATGATCAGCCGTATAAGGAAATAAAACATTGATTCTCATGCAAAGAGAGGACTAGAAATCTTGAGAATTAATCTAAAAGAGGGTTCTCTTTGCCTTCTTGAAGCAACACCTTTAGGAGATAGTTAGCATTTTGTAATGCAAGAGACCTACAAGATCCTACATGAAAACCTACAAGATCCTATAGCAAAACCTATAGGATATAGAGCAGTCAATCTATAGGATTATCAGTGGGAACTAAGGGAGGAGAAATCAAAGGTTGTCCTCAATAGAACATAATCAGTGAAGTAGGAGCTATACCTTCCATGTTTTCCTATTAAAAAGAAGAAAAATCATCATTTGATTAAGGAAATTGCAATCTAGGAGAATTGTATTGCAGATTTAACACTCCATCCTCTTTCACCCACCAGAATTCTTGATTTTTATTCATCCAAGCCTCCACAATTACCAGGGAAAGATGATAGGGGTTTTTACAAAGGGAGAACCCACAAACACAATGAGAATTCACCAGCATCCTCCTGTAGCAGAAATTTTCACAAGTCACCAATGCATGGGGTTCTTTGAGAGGATGAAAGGATATGATGATGAGGTGGCTAGAGACTTTGATCTCTCACTCATACCCCTCACTAGGACCCATGCCACTACTATGGTGAAAGGCCTTTCGGTAGAAATGACCCCTGAAGTTATAAGCAGAATCACTACACTCCATTTACGGTTATCTTTGGGAAAAGAAGATAAGGGTAACAACACCCTTGCAAAGAAGAAATTATTTTTGGAAGGGGAGGATCCAATGGAAGACAAAAATAGGGTCAAGAGAGGAAGCATTCCATACCCTTGGAATGAAGTTAGTTACCACCTCATTACATACGTATAATGTGAAGGCATATCCAGTGTGGTGTATGGATACCACTTTAGACTCCTCCAAGAACTGAGATTTGGATAAGACACATATCCTCAAAACATATTAAGTATACCCTGCTTTCTTCTCCAATCACTAGTAGATATGAGAATCAAAGTGCAGGAGGGAAAAAATAAAAAACTAGGCCATCATGGGTTGATCAAACTTAGCCTAGAAGGTGCTATACAAAACTAAGACTCCCTATCACATGGAAAATTTTTAGAGACATGCAAGCAGAGGGAGCAATTCAAGCTCTGGAATATGACAAAAGCCCCACTACTATTGAGAGGGATGAAGAAACAAAAGGAGAAAATGAAGAGGAAATAGAGGAGGAAAAAGAGGAAGAAAAGGAGGAGAAAAATGAAGAAGAGACAAAAGAAGAAACAAAAGAAGAGACAGATGAGCAGAGTGATGAACTAGAGGAAGAAGAGAAAGAGAAAGACAAGGAGAAGAAGGAGAATGGAAAAGAGGAAACATAACATAAGGAAGAAGAGAGGCCTACAGTTCAAGGCAGAGAAAGGGATGAATCGCCAAGGGTATCTCCGAAACCCATGGAGAAAGGGGAAATAGCTCGTCTTACTGCCCTAAATACACCTATCAGGTCAAAAGGGAAGAGGCAACGAAAAACCCCACTGTACTTCAGAACAAGGAAGAGCACAAGGATTAGGTAGGGAAGACCTCAAACCCCCACCAAAACTCCTAATGTCATTTAAGACTGACCAAAGTAGCAAGAAAAGGCAGGTCCTCTAGAGAAAAATCAAGGAGAAGGATCATCAGGACAACCCTCTCCCAAATATCCCATCACTTATGTTAGGAGGTTTGTCACAAGGTCAACCTCATCAAAGGGAAAAGGTCTCCTACAAGAAACAGAGACCATCCTATAGGAAACCCTCTCAAACCTACAAGATGTGCAGAAAAGGCACT
Source organism: Pinus taeda (assembly GCA_000404065.3). Lineage (NCBI taxonomy): Eukaryota > Viridiplantae > Streptophyta > Pinopsida > Pinales > Pinaceae > Pinus > Pinus taeda. Next base: position 136,421 of record APFE030751052.1, on the reverse strand, counting down.
AAGAAGGTATCACTGCACAAGAACTAAAGGAATAATACCAAGAACTGAGGGAACCTAGTCCACATCCCAACCTCAGTTCCTACTATAGATTCATTGAAGGATGTAGGGTAATCCCACAAAATTTTGTCATTCCCTTATTCTTTTCTCTTGAAAGAGAGAGGGAAAGGACTCACAGGTGGATGTAAATTTCCAAGTCAAAAGGAGTGGAGGATGTAGGCCACATGGAGGAAAAGATGAAAGATATGGGAAGAGAGATAACAGCATAAGGGACATAGAGGCAATGATGAAATCTCAGTTAGAAGAAGAGAATGCATGGCTAATATGATAACTATAATAAAGGGAAATCCAATTGGCAACTATGGCCAATTTATCCTTGGAGGAAATCCAGTGTAGGATGCTAGCAAAGTCTTATGCCTTATATCTCAAAGAAAAATGACTACAATTCAAAATCAAGACTTTAGCACAGAGAGGAACTATGCCCTTCCAGGACTATAGACAATTCATTGATCTCTGTGATCAAAGCACCTTGGAAGATAGAGCAAATTTTTTTGAGTTTTACCTACAAAACTTGGCCTTGATATATTTGGATGTGTGGGATCCAAATTCAAAACTAGGAGACTTACAATTGATGGCCTTAGCATCATGGATGAATGATGAGGAGGCAAGAGCTACAAATATGAAAAAGGTAATGACAAGAGAAGGGACATAACCCCTCATGATCAGGGTTGAAGAATCTAATCCAATTGCTATCGTCAACACACACAACCTCATTGCAAACGATCCTAAGCTTGCACCTAGGTACCTTGCTGCATAAGAACAATAGTCACACACTTTGAAGACATGTTAAAATTTCTAGGATATGATAGCATGAAAGCTTTCCAAAGGAGGTGGAACACCTTTCCTCATACCTTGAAAATCAGAGAATACAATGCTCCTCAGAGAATGAGAGAGGCACTATATAGAACAACCATGTATGATAAAGCTCTATAAAGACTCAAAGTCAACTGGATTGGCTTGAGACTCAGTCCACCAGTGCTTTTAGGAATGTTAGAAGGGAGGAGAGAAGAAGAAGAAGTAAAGCAGTGGGAAGAGATAGAGAGGAAGGCGGGATTTTATTCAGAAGAGGAAGAAACTACAGAAGCATGGGATGTTAGGGAGGCCACCAGAGCAATGAAGGACATGGATATAGATTAAGTTTCTCGGAGGACAAGCAACACTTTCAGTAGGGGGGTGATGATTACCCTCATCATTGGGTAGCTATATGGACCTTAATACACCTCCAAGCTTACTAAAATCAACTCTTCTCATAATTCCTTATATGTTTTAATTATATTTTTCTTAATGAGATGAGTAAAAGTAAGATGTTATGTCTAGTGGTCTAATGTGCATTGATTATAGGGCTTTCAGAGAAAATCATGGAAATTTTGGCTAATTAAGGGAACAAACTTGAATGAGATAAAGAGGAGAGATTATAGGAGATTGATCCTCCTGATTAAATCCTCACTCATTTGAATATTCCTCAGTCAAATCACACTAGCTTGGAGTTGCAAGTAGCCGAGTCATGGAGATCATGGGCAGCCGAAACAATGACAGTTAAGAACTGATTCTTCTTGAGTTTAGGAGCCAACCCTTCCTAGATTTAAGGAAGTTGATGGAGAATTCAATTGTATAAATAAGGAGGCCTAGAGCCTCATTAGGATTCAGAAGTTTTTTATGTAAGAGCACTAAGCATTTTCGAGTTAAACTTCTATGGAAAAACACAGTTATGTAATTTTTAATATGATAATGAGAATGAGAATTTCCTTGATCCAACATTAAGTTGACTCAGAGGGCTGAAGCTCTTGGTTTGTGGCTCAACCCTAGTAGCAAAGGCTCCTCTTCTTCTACTTGTATGCTAGGTTATTTCATAGATTAATTGTTGAATTGATTTTAGCATTATTTGATTGCAAATAGTGGTAGAAGTTAATTATTTTGCTTCCATTTGTGAATAGATTTAGCAGTATATTTAGAGAGATAAAAGAATACTAAAAAGGTTGACAATAGGTGGATTTGGCCTCACTCCTCCCTTCTAGGCAAAAAGACAAGATTCTGATTTCTTATGGAATTTAGGCTTTTCTACTACTTAGGCCAACATCTTTTTAGTTTTCAAGAATGGGTTTCAGTTGTTATTTATGATATTTCTAGCTTTGTGTTAGATTTGATGGTGTCTCACAATATTCTGCAAGTATTTCCATGCATGAAGTAGGAAGCTAAATAACGAAATTCTGTTTCTTATGTTGATTAGAAATCTTCTTTGTTTGACATGATTCATGGGTAAATGCCCATGATGTATGTATTGCAGGAGCTTTCATAGTACTGGAAGATATCATGTCAGTAACCCTGGCCTAAACTCATTCATCCATGATCACCAATAACCAGTAATTCCATCAACCAATTCATCATTTCCTAAGAACAACTTTCCAGGTTTGTTGAGAAAATCCAACCATCTCACAAACTTTGGTTTGAGCTATGAGGAAGTATTAGCCACTACCTTGCCTTATTTATTCCATCATTCACCTTCCTTAGGCCCTATACCACCTTCCAAATCACTCTTATTTCTTTCGGCGAGATCCTATAGGAATATAGGGGATCCTGTAGGAGCATTAGGACATCCTGTAGAACGACCTGTAGTGAATTGTTTTGAGGCCGATTTGAAATAATTGCATCTAGGAAGTTAGGAGAAGACCCCCACTTGCCTCCCAAGCCATCTGACCTTTCACAACCACCTCTAACCCACCTGCCACATCACCAAGAAGATTTAGCATTCAAATTTTCACAAAAAAGGACAAAAAGGAAAAAAGAGTTATTGTGTTCATTCTTATGCACATCAGTAAAGTGTTTGGTTATCTTAGATTGCATGCCTAGGATAGTTAGGATTATACATATGTTAGCTTAGAATTATTTTGAAGCAAGATCTCTTAACAAATAGTTAGATGAGTGGTGTGTTTAAAGCCTTTATTTCGGTCTTTCATTGCTGCAATAGACAATATTTCCATTCTTCCAATTAGGGTAAAATTCTCCTTTCTTCATTGGTAATCAAACTTCTTATGAATCAATAGAAGGCTGGTTTGAGAAACCATAGTGGTATATCGCTAGCTCGGTAGTGAAAGAGAGTGGACCCATTTCATCTACTTGTGTATACAACACTATCACCTCCAAGTTTGTATGAACCCTGGGTTGATAAAGTAAAGTTGGTAGCCCCAGGAGTTGTAGCATTCTTGCTGCAATACTGCTGCTCATCACAAGCTACTCCTTCCTAGGGCTCATTAAAATAACTAGGATGGATTCATCCAAAGGATGAACTTATATGACAAGCATATGTTATCCTCTTCAAGCTTGTGATTAAAAATAAAGAGGTACTTGTCAGAAATAGCAGGGGTGAAATGGAAGTAAATGTGTCTTGTATTTTGTATGAAAGGTATCATGTCAGTCTTGAACATGACACTAATATGAATTTCGTGTTGGGTTTATTGGGTTGTGTTATATTCTTTCCATGTAGTTAATAGGGGGTTTGAAGGGAACCTGTAACCCCACTTTATGGGGTTCGGGGCAGCGCCCCGAGCAGACCCACCTATGGTTTTGTGCATGATTTTTCGCACATGTTTTTTGGATGCGATGGTTTTCGGTCCATGGTATTGGACGCGATGGTTTTCAGTCCATGGTATTGGATGCTTCGGCATGTATAAATATGTATTGTAACATTGAAAGGAACATAATGAAAAATCATGCAGGTAGCCATGTATTCTGCCTCTGTAGTTGATAGTGACACTACAAATTGTTTCTTACTTATCCAACTGACTACACCTCCAAATAGGTTAAACACATACCCACTTGTAGATCTTCTCTGATCCAAATCTCCAGCCCAGTCTACATCAACAAATCCATGAATATCCAACACTTTGTCCAATCATGGTCTTCCATGGTAGCACAGACCATAATCACTAGTGCCACACAAATACCTGAAAACCTGCTTCACTGCTGTCCAATGCTCCTTTCCTGGTTTTGACATAAACCTGCTCAATACTCCCACTGCATGTGCAATGTCTGGTCTAGTATGGACCATTGCATACATCAGGCTACTGACTACACTTGCATATGGAACATGGGACATGTCCTCTTCCTCTTCTTGTGTCTTGGGACATTGTTCAACAGATAACCTCACACCTACAGGAATAGGAAACTTCACTGGTTTACTATCCTGCATATTAAACCTCTGCAATATTGTCTCGACATACTTCCTCTGGTTTAACTAAAGCTTCCTCTTTGCCCGATCTCTTTTAATTTCCATGCCCAAAATATAGTTTGCAGCACCGAGATCTTTCATGTCGAATTTGGAGACAATTGGGTCTTCAAATCCTCGATAATTTCTTTGTCATTTCCAACAAGCAACATATCATCCACATACAAGACCAGATAAATAACACGGTCACCAATTAATTTAAAATACACACAGTGATATGCTTTGCTTCTGGTGAAGCCAAGTCCCCGTATAAATGTATCAAACTTCTGATACCACATCCTTGGTGACTGTTTTAACCCATACAGAGAGTTCTTTAACTTGCATACTAGTTCTTTCTTACCCTTCACCGCAAAGCCTTCAGGTTGCTTCATGTAGATTTCCTCTTCCAAATCCCCGTGAAAAAATGCTGTCTTCACATCCATCTGTTCTACCTCAAAATCAAAAGCAACAGCAACAGATAAAAGTAATCTAATAGAAGTTACCTTGGCAACAGGAGAAAAAATATCACCAAAATTAATTCCCGGCACCTGGGAATAACCTTTTGCTACCAACCGAGCTTTGTATTTCTCCACCTTCCCTTCTGCATTTGTCTTCTTCTTGAACACCCATTTGCTGCCAATGGGTTTCCTTCCAGCCGGCAACTCGACCAGATCCCAAGCCTCATTTTTGTGCAAAGATGCCATTTCATCAACCATGGCCTCTTTCCAGAGTTTTCCATCCTCTGAATCCACTGCTTCCTTCACAGTTCTGGG
>APFE030751052.1:120351-131370 GCA_000404065.3 Pinus taeda | reverse complement strand
TTTCTTTCCACAGGGGGCCACAGGAGAGCTTAGTCATTTTTTTCAGCCCTGAAATGCCCATTGTTTCTCTACACCAAGAGAACTTCTTAGAGCTCACAGATTTTTTCAATGCATCTGCAGTATTCTTCAAAGTGTCCACCTTTAACAGCAACACTTTTTTGTCTTCTATCATATCCCTCACAAAGTGATACTGAACATCAATGTGCTTTGTCTTTGAATGATAAGCAGGGTTCTTTGCCAAGAAATTGCACTTTGTCTGTCACAGTCTATCCTTATAGCTCCCTGTACTAACCCCATACTTGAACACAATCTCTACAACAACTGTTCCTTGTGTTGCATGAGGTGGGATGATATTCTGCCTTCTGTAGTTGATGTGCCCTACGTGTTCTTATCATCAACTGATGCACTCCAAATAGGTTAACACTACCCATTGTAGCTTTTTCTGTCCGATCTCAGCCCGGCGCATCAACAAAGCACAAATATCCAACATTCTCTCCAATCCTGGTCTTCCTTGGTAGCACAAACCATAATCAGTAGTGCCACGCAAATACCTAAAAACCCGCTTCACTGTTGTCCAGTGCTCCTTCCCTGGTTTTGACATAAACCTGCTCAATACTCCCACTGCATGTGCAATTCTGGTCTAGTACAGACCATGGCGTACATCAAGCTACCGACTGCACTTGCATATGGAACACGGGACATGTCCTCTTCCTCTTCTTGTGTCTTGGGACACTGTTCAGCAGATTACTCACACCTAAAGATGGAACGTTCACGGTTTACCTATCCTGCATACTTAAACCTTGCAAATATTGTCTCGACATACTTCCTCTGGTTTAACCAGAGCTTCCTCTTTGCCCGACCTCTTTTAATTTCCATGCGCAAAATATAGTTTGCAGCACCGAGATCTTTATGTCGAATTTGGAGGACAATTGGGTCTTCAAATCCTGGATAATTTCTTTGTCATTTCCAACCAACAACATATCATCCACATACAAGACCAGATAAATAACACGGTCACCAATTAATTTAAAATACACACAATGATCTGCTTTGCTTCTGGTGGAGCCAAGTCCCCGTATAAATGTATCCAATTTCTGATACCACATCCTTGGTGACTGTTTTAACCCATACAGAGACTTCTTTAACTTGCATACCAGTTCTTTCTTACCCTTCACCGTAGAGCCTTCAGGTTGCTTCATGTATATTTCCTCTTCCAAATCCCTGTGAAGAAATGCTGTCTCACATCCATCTATTCTACCTCAAAATCAAAAGCAACATCAATAGATAAAAGTAATCTAATAGAAGTTACCTTGGCAACAGGAGAAAAAATATCACCAAAATCAATTCCCGGCACCTGGGAATAACCTTTTGCTACCAACCAAGATTTGTATTTCTCCATCTTTCCTTTTGCATTTGTTTTATTTTTGAACACCCATTTTCTGCCAATAGGTTTCCTTCTAGTCGGCAACTCCACCAGAACCCAAGCCTCATTTTTGTGCAAAGATGCCATTTCATCAACCATGGCCTCTTTCTAGATTTTTCCATCCTCTGAATCTACTGCTTCCTCCACAGTTCTAGGATCATTGTCAGTAATAGATAAAGAAAAATTTGAACAGAAAGTAGATGGACTATACCTTTCAGGCTGCCTTCTTTCTCAAACTGATCTTCTCACAGCCGGAGTTTGTGGCTCTTCATCTTCTGATTCCTCCTCTGCTGTAGAGTCTGATTCTTCCTCCTTTAGCTCAAACTCTATCTTCTCAGGTTCCTTTCATTGGACTTCATGTTTAATAACTTTTTTCACCTCTTTGAACACCACATCTTGGCTATACACAACCTTCCGTGTGACTGGGTTCCAAAGCTTATAACCCTTTAAAGCATCCTTATATCCAATAAAGATGCACTTTTCAGATTTACTATCCAACTTGGTTTATTTCTCCTTTAGAACATGTACATATGCATCACATCCAAATACCCTCAGATGTGAAAGAGAGGGTTACTTACCTATCCATACCTCTTGTGGAGTCTTATACTCCAACACTGATGAAGGTGACCTGTTGACCAGATAACATGTAGTATTCACCTTCTCTTCCCAGAATTCATGTCCTAACCCGGCACCACTAAGAATGCTTCTTGCCCTTTCCATCAATGTCTTATTCATTCTTTCTGCAACTCCATTTTGTTGAGGTGTATATGGAGTAGTCTTATGCCATGCTATACCACACTTCTTACAGAATTCTTCAAATTCCTTACTGCAAAACTCTCCACCGTTATCTGTCCTCAACACCTTTATCTTCTTCTCTGTCTGGTTTTCCACCAGAGCCTTAAATTCTTTAAACCTGTCAAAGACTTCAGATTTCTTCTGAAGGAAATATATCCATGTATTTCTTAAAAAGTCATATATAAATGATACATAGTACACGGACTTACCCAGTGATGGAACCTTCATAGGTCCAAACACATCACTGTGCACAAGCTCTAATATTTGTTTCTCCCTCTTACTACTAGAGGGGAATCTCACTCGATTATGCTTCCCATATACACAATTTTCATAGAAATCAAAATCCAGAGAGCTATTACTCATACCTTTTACCATATCTTTACCATGAAGTATCCAGAGGCCCTTTTCTCCAATATGTCCAAGCCTTTGATGTCACAACATGGTCTTCTCTCCAGAGACCACTAGATTTTCTGCTCCACTTTTAGGAACCACAGAACTATTGCACCCATCAATAACATTGCTACCTTGTAGCTTGTACATAGTTCCAATCCGAACTCCTCGCATCAATACCAGCGCTCCTCAAACCATCTTACAGGTATCCTTCTCAAACACTGTTTTTACACCTGCATCATCCATCTTGCTAACAGAAATCAGATTTCTGGCTAATGCAGGAATATGTAGAACACCTGGAAGTGTTCTAACACTTCCACCTTGCGACTTCAACTTTACTTTTCCGCGACCAACAATTCTAGTCTTCCTGTCATCCCCCAAGAAGACATCACCACCATCATATTTCTCATACTCGTAGAATTACTCTCTATGGGGAGTGAAGTGAAAGGATGCACCTGAGTCAATCAACCATGCCTCATGATCTACATGTGTACTTGAAGAAGCCAAGTACACATCCCCACCTTCAACTGAGGTGGTTTTTGCCTTTGTAGAAGGAGCCTCATCAGATCCCTTTCCTTTGTCAGGAGCTTTAGATTTACAGTCCCTTTTTTAGTACCCTTCCTTTCCACATTTCTAGCACACCACCTTTATAGGTTTTCCTAGAGATTTAGATCTCCCTTTAGATTTAGATCTCCCACTCGATGACTTATTCTTGTTTATGTTCTGGGTCCACCCTCATACAAACAAGGCATCACCATTTTGGCTCTCCATAATTTTTCATCTCATCTCCTTCGTCAGCAAGGATGGGACTATTTCATCAAAATGTAAGGTGCATTGCTACCTATTGCAATAACCAGACTATTCCATGAATCTGGTTGATAACACAACAAACTGATGCACTTATCTTCATTTGAAATTTTAATATCAACAGATGCTAACTGACTTACCACAATATTAAATGCATTCAGATGCTCTGTCACCGAGTCTCCATCTTTCATCCTCAGGTTATACAGCTTTTTCCGCAGGAACAATTTATTCACCAAATACTTAGATTGGTACAAAGTACCTAACTTTTCCCACAAAGCCTTCGCCATAGATTCCCCTGATACATTCAACAATACTGAATCTAAGACACACAATCGTATTGTGCTCTTTGCCTTCTGATCCAACTTCTTCCATTCTTTATCGAACACTCCCATTGGTTTAGTACCCGGATCTACTGCAATCCACTGGTCTTTATCCACCAACAGTTCCTCCATCTTGATTTTCCACAAATCAAAACTTTGACCATTAAATTTCTCGATCTCTATCTTTCCATTGCTCGCCATCTTCTTTCACCACCAGAATTGATCTCACAAATCTCCCACTAAATAGGGTCTACCACAGGCCCGAGCGAAACCCCTCAGCAACAAAGACATCCCCTTGAAGCCAAAATAGCTCTGATACTAATTGTTAAGAAATTGACTGTATAACATAAATAATTACTGAAAGGAATAAATATAAAAATAACCAGCAAAACCATAATCACATAAACACACATGTTTATCTGGAAAAACCCCAAATCCAGGGAAAAACCGAACCTAATGATATCTCATTAGCATTGCCCAAAACCCTGGCCAATCCGACCAAGTGAGCCTTCATCGCTCACCTCCAGGCCTTACATTACAATGAAGTCCTTCCAACCTTTTATAAGCTCCATTACATATAATACCACAGGAAAAATACTATGGGTGCACAATACCATGTGCCCCAAACCATCAATTTTTTTCTGGTCAACTTTGACTCTATCCCGAGTCAAGTTTATCTAACAGGGTTTGGGATATCCTCACTTATTCACTTACTTTCCTGGGTTTGGGAAATCCATTTTCCTCTCATTTGATCATTTCCTATTGTCATCATGACCATTAATCCAATTTTAAATCAAATTTTTCCAAATTCCAGAGTCGTGTCACTGATAAATTCAAGAGAAGTTTCGTCTGCAAATTCAAACTTCTTATACCCCATTTTACCTTTTCTGCTACAATCTCGAATCACTCTCACCAAATTCACAAAGTCCTTTGTTTTGTATCGATGATGTGGGAAACATTACAATCCTCCTTCAATGGATTACTTCATGTCGACTTCGACTCATTATCTAGGAAGATGATCTAGAAACTCCCTTTCAACACCTTGGAGCTTGCACGCCTAAATGTCGTGTTCTTCACATTTGACTATAGGTTCACATCATTAGCCTTCAATTAGATGATTTTACGAGTGTTTGACTTCAACTTCCTTATTCACACTCGTGGATTGTGATGTTGTACCTTGAGAACCATTGTCACTATTGCTGGTTTCTCTTGTAATTGTTAACTATTTACATCATTGATCAGTAATCATGTGGTTTCTACCATGATTGAATTCAACACCTCTATTCGCATGGTTAGATTTTTACTTTGGTTGGATCGATACAGAGATGAAGACACTGGGTTTCATCTAATAAATCTAGGTTTCATGGCGTTATTTAGTATTCATGATTGTATACATGATCCTCTCTAGTTTGATGGCTACGTTCATGCCGTGGATCCATGCATATGATCCTTTTTAGTCAGATGGTTGCATCCATGTCGTGGATCAATACACATGATCCTTTCTAGTCATATGGCTATGATCATGTCGTGGGTTCTTGTATTGTTAAATGCCTAATCAGAGATGTCATATATGTTGTATTATGTTTGATTTGTAGCTCTCTTGATGGTAGTTCTCCAAAGTCCTTGCCTTTACTTGTAAAGCACTTCAGTCATCACTTCCAGTTCTGAGTTCATGCTTTAGGGGGAATCTGTTATACATAATTTGTCGTACTCCCTGTCTCATACCCTAAGATTTCAAACATTTCCCAAAATGTCTCAAAGTGACCAAATCTATCAATGAATTCACCATGAAAACAATTGATCAGAGCATCCCCGAAGAAAAGAATAATAAATGTCTTCAAGTAATTCTGGAATTTTTTGTAAAAAAACCCTATTTTTAAGCCCAACACTAATTTCAGTAGGAAGAACCATGCTGGTACCCTTTGGTCTAACTAGTGACATGCATTGGCAGCACGACTTTGGATAGGAAAATCCACGTTGATCCTCTTCAGGAAGTTTCTCCAAAAATGGAGCAGAAGCTTCTCTTACTAGAAGCATCAAGAATGAAGAGCTGGTTAGTAAGGATATGGTTGAGTTCTCCCATTTTGAGTCCTTGATCCTACCTTTAGGTATCTTCCCCTTAATATGTGGACCTTCTTCCCCCTTTTGTGGATCCCTAACTCCCTCTCCTTCCCTATAACTGCATTCCCTTACACCCTCAAATGGTGGGTCAGGCTAGATTAATGATGCTGCTACTAAGTTGTGCCTAATTGCTAACAATTTGTGAAGGAGAAAGGAGTGCTTGAGAATTATTGGCTGGGACTTGGAAACCCATCCCGAAGGAGGCTTCCAAAATCAAGGAACTTGTTGTATGCTTACCTCTTGTGTTGATTATTAATACAATGCATGTTTACTTCCCATAAGCATGTAAATGACTACTTGCTTAGTATGATGCTCCTTGATTTTTCTTATGGATTACATTAGAATGAATATTCTATGTTTTTCGTTTTTGTCTTTTTTTGATCTCTATTGCAGGTATTCGTTCACTATAGAATAGCGAGGATTGAGCTTGGAAGTGGGGAAATCGAAATCAACATCGAAAAGCGACGACATAGGAGTGAGGTAGGGCATCTTTCCTCTCTCATTTCATTCTAATTTAAACTAGGAGATCTTTGCATGTATTTGTTTCAGTTGTTACTAGATCCACTCATTGGACTAGAGGGATTTCTTCTATCCATAGAAGGGATTCCCTAGTTAACAAGTTGGTACGTGGAATACCTTGACTTCGTTGGATTTTCATATGTTAATAAGAACTCTTTTGGTTCCTCTTATTTTTTTTTGTGTAAATGTACTTGTTATTATTTTGCTTTTATGGTTGTTCAATTGTTTTTATTTATCTGGTTATATGCTATTTATAAGTATGGTTTCATGTCAGGCTTGAGTTATGGCTCTCATCATGTTTCGGTTAGTAGATGAAATTTTGATGAATGAATGACCTAATAGATGATAATGCAGCTATTTTGAGAGGGCATTAGACATTATCGAAAAATCTCAGACAAGTATGAGGTCCCTATGTTTAGATGTATTTTTATGACTTGTATTGTACATGTTCATGATGTGTTTGACGAAATGTCTGTCATGGTTAGGGTGAGTTAGGTCAGGTCCTTATTCAAGGTTTTCATTGGAGGAATTGTATTCTTGTTATTCATCATTTCTAAGAATTTCATCAATTTCTGGGCATAGGCTTGAGTCCTAGCACTAAAAACATGGCTTATAATTCGCATTAGTTGGCACAACACTGTCTGAAAATGTTTGCATTCACATGGAGGCCTTGTTGTGGGATTGACTAGAGGATTACATTCACATGGAGGGCTTGTTATGGGAGTGACTAAGGGTATAGTTCAGTAAAAAGTGAAGTGAACTCAGGGGTTGGGTACCTAGAGTGGTTGGTTAGCCCTGGGGTTCCTATAGCTCCTACGGAAGTCAATTTGGTTTTGGTTTGTCAATTCAACTTCCTTAATTGTATTTTGGGTTAGGGAGAATTTTAGGGGCTAATACTCACATGTGGGCTAATTTTCCATGTTTTTTCCAAAAAAATGATTCGCTAATTTCCATTTTTTCTAAAATTAATTATCCCAGTTTGTATATTAAAAAAAATTATGTTACCTTAACAATCGCCAAATTTTATAAATACTATATAAAAAATTTAGAAATTTGAATAATTTACAAAAATATCTCTAAACATTTTAAAGTTTTCATATTAGGGATTAGTAAGATTCTCTAAGGTTTCTAAACTTTATAATAAATTTCCATCCTTAAAATTTTCCCTGCTAGGGGTGTTGAATCATATCATAGTAACTCTTCATTACATATTTACCCCGGTGGAACATTTAGCTTGGGTAAGTGTTGGAGGAGGGATGTTACAAAATTACACCCAGAAAAAATCAAATGAATATAGTAGTTTCCCTCCATTTAAAAGAAGTGTTTAATAACTTCCTTTCAGTTGGAAAAGGTAAAATAACTAGGATCTTAATAGAATTACAATAGGACACATAAAATATCATTTCAATACTACTAATTCAAAAGAAATTCTTTCTCTAGAGGTGAATCACGAAAGGAATAAATTTGAAATAAAAGGGTATAAATAAACCAAATTGAGTTAAAATTTCACTTGATATATGAATACAAGTAGAACACAAACATAGAAATAAATGAGACTTATATAATACCACTTCAAAAATTCAACTTTAATATAAAAAAAACCATTCGAAGATAACATTTTATAAATAAAAGGGTTCTAAGAAAATGGCTCTCAGAAAAATTCATCAACATCGTTAAAAAAAATCAATCCTTCGATAACAAATTTCAAAATTCTTGTGTCCATAATAACTCCGATCAAAAGTATACTAAAACTAGAAACCAGATCGGCCTCTTCATTGATTTCCACCTGCAACTCCAAGTTTGGGACCTTTGGGATATTACCCTTTTGTATATTTGTTAGCTTACATGGTATCATAGAAATCACACAAAGTTTGCAAGAGAAAAAGAGCACAAAGACAACGTTGAGAGAAACAATAAAAAATTAATTAGATTGAGTTAAAAAGAATTACATAATATACTCTACATGGTTGAACTAATGAGCCATAATAGTGTATATAAAGAGATGCTTTGAAATATCCATGTTTATGGAAACATCCGTGCAATTGAGGAAACATCAATACTTAAGGAAACATCTTCCATAAGGAGGAAACATCTAACATCAATAAGGAGGAAAAATCTCCAATAAGGGTAAATCACTTCACCTGAATTGGTGGCGTTGTGAGTTATATTTTTTCTCTTTGGCTTGTCAGTGGGGATGATCTCTTTCGATGTATGAAGAATATTTGGAAATAGGTCGCATGCATGCACAATTCAATGCACAACATATTAAATTGATTCCTAAAGCGACGCAAATGGACATTGTTGATGGAAGATAACTATCACCTAGCTTGATGTGTTTGATAAGTACTTGCTAGGTATCTTTCTATAGGCATTAAAAAAATAGCTAGCTTGATGTTTTTGATAAAGTACTTGCCAAATATCTTGCTATAGGCATTAAAAACACAACTATCCACATTGTTTCACTTGAATAAACATGGTTGATTGAAATATGCTTGGATTTTTTATACCTTGGTTGCATCCTAAAAGAATGTTGGAGTAGCAAACTAATGGATTACGGAATGTTTATGTATAAGTTAATGATATTTAATGTCTAGTAGACTTTAATCCTTATCATTAGAAAACATGTGACCAATGTAACATTTGAAGATCTAGTCAATGATTAGGTATTTAAACCACCATAACCATATACAATGTTACAAATATTGAAATGTGATTGATACAATAAGGGGAGAGAGTAGTACATGCATGGTTGGCATCCTTCCTCAGGAACCTGCCTTTTATATTCAACAATATTAATATAGCATTTATTATTCTCTAAAATCTACTTGTGTATGTGTGTGTGTGCCCCACAAATCAACATGGTGTCAGAGGAATCAAGTCAGGCCTTTGAAGATCTATATGTTTGAGTGGGACCTATGAATATTGAGGTGTTTAGATGTGACATATGAAGATATCAGTGTTTGAATTTGACAAAATGTTTTCGTGAAGGAAAAAGAATAGTGCGAGCCAATTAGAACTTGAAACGAAAGTTAAAATCTATTTTTTAAAAGTTATTTGGAATGTTGAATTTGGAAGATAGACATATCAAGGTAGAAAGGTTTTTTATAGTGTAAAAGCTTAGAAAAATATGTAAAGAGAAAAATTGACAATAAGTGATCAATCATGCCCCATATTTAGCACCAATTTTGAGTTTCAAGAACAAAATGACAAAGTCTGTGTTGAATGGCACCAGAAATGAAAACAACAAAAGAAAAGTGTGAGGTAGCAACATTTGCTACACCCACACATTGATGGCTCATATATGAAAGTAAAACAAACCAATTGCATCCAAATTGAGTCACATCTTGTCAATGTGATTCAAGAAACAACAATGATGCTCAGATTCAAGAATGAAAGCTAAATTTTGGAGACAAATTATAAATGAATTACGTGAGGTTGGAGACTTCTATAAGTGCCCTGATAAAGTTAAAATTATAGGAACATAATCGTACAAGAATGTAGTGGGTTGCAGACCAAAATTTTGATAACAGACTAAAGATGCCTTGTAAGGCACATAAATCTTGAAGAAAAGATAATAGAAATACATATTTTGTAGAAAATCCAGAGAGAAGATTGAAGGGCCACAAAAATCAAAGAATTCACACTAGACAGATGCCAAACATGAACAATATTTTTCCAAAATGTTGTTTCATTGAACATTCGATATACACAATACTACAAACTCAATAGAAAAAAGACATATTATGTGGCAGACATAACAAAGATATTGCAATAAAAAATTGTTATAGACATCAAAAAAGGAGACAAAGTGCATACCCTACTATTTAAAAAAAATTAAACATTTTTGTGAACAACATAGTCACTGTAGAAAAAACATGCTTTCAAAATTGTGTGCATTTGCATACCACATGCATCAAAATATTTGGACATCAAGTTAAATTATTTTATATATCACAAGCACCAAAAGTATGACCTAGATGATAGAAAACAAATGTGTGTAGAGACATGGTTAGATAGGTAGAAGGCATCAAACACAAATTTCATGTTTTTACAAATTTTATGTTTGATGTTATATGGTTGTTATTATTGAGATTATGGATGAATGTGTTGCAAAAATATGAAGATTAGTTGCTTGGGATTCCTTTCTTAGGTCACAATAAATTATTGTCAAGAAAGGGTCTGGTCGATATTGAAAGCAGGACCAAATGATACCCTTGAAGACAAATAAACAAAAGCCGTTGAACTTGATATATGAGGGCCCAAACTAAAGAATATAGTGGCTCACTAGTGGACCTTGATAAGGATGGAAATTTTGACAACTTGAAAGGGATATTTCCACCAAAAGTGGACCAAAGATGAGATTCTTAGCATGAATGGTTATCTTGGTGAGTTATACCTTCAAAATGAGGGTTATGACAGTTTAATAGAGCACCTATATTTTTTTAACCCCGTACAGAAATTACCTGCATAGGAATTCTAAAACACAGAAAATAAACAATGCGAGAGCATAACACATAAAACACATATACACAGATATTTTCCCCTAGATCCCAAAACTGGGACTACCAGCTTGATTTTTCATTATGTTCCTTTAAATGTATACATATTTATACTTAACGAAGCATCCAATACCATGGACCGAAA
>APFE030751052.1:105775-117646 GCA_000404065.3 Pinus taeda | reverse complement strand
CTCCAATGCTGATGAAGGTGATCTATTGACCAGGTAACATGCTGTCTCCACTGCCTCTGCCCAGAATTCCTGTCCTAACCCAACACCACTGAGCATGCTTCTTGCCCTTTCCATCAACGTCTTGTTAATTATTTCTACAACTCCATTTTGCTGAGGTGTATATGGAGTAGTCTTCTGCCATGTTATACCACACTTCTTACATAATTCTTCAAATTCCTTACTGCAAAACTCTCCACCGTTATCTGTCTTCAGCACCTTTATCTTCTTCTCTGTTAGAGCCTTAGATTCTTTAAACCCGTCAAAGACTTCAGATTTATTCTTAAGGAAATATATCCATGTATTCCTTGAGAAGTCATCTTTAAATGATACATAGTACACGGACTTACCCAGTGATGGAACCTTCACAGGTCCAAACACATCACTGTGCACAAGCTCTAATATCTTTTTCACCCTCTTACCACCAGAGGGGAAACTCACCTGATTCTTCTTCCCATATACATAATTTCACAGAAATCAAAATCCAAAGAGCTATTAATCATACCTTCTACCATACCTTTACAATGAAGTAGTTGAAGGCCCTTCTCTCCAACATGTCCAAGGCTTTGATGCTAGAACATGGTCTTCTCTCTAGAGATCACTAGATTTTCTGCTCCACTTTCAGGAACCACAAAACTGTTGCACCCATCAACAACAGTGCTACTTTACAGTTTGTACAGAGTTCCAATCCGAAATCCCTGCATCAATACCAGTGGTCCTTGAACCATCTTGCAGGTATCCTTTTCAAACACTATTTTTACACCTGCATCATCCAACTTGCTTACAGAGATCAGATTTCTGGCCAATGCAAGAATATGTAGAACACTCGGAAGTGTTCTAACCCTTCCACCTTGCAACTTCAACTTTAATTTTCCGCGACCAACGCTTCTAGCCTTCCTATCATCCCCTAAGAAGACATCACCACCATCGTATTTCTCATACTCGTAGAACCACTCTCTATGGGGAGAGAAGTGAAAGGATGCACCTGAGTCAATCAACCATGCCTCATGATCTACATGTGTACTTGAAGAAGCTAAGTACACATCCCCACCTTCATCTGAGGTGGTTTTCACCTCTGTAGAAGGAGCATCATCAGATCCCTTTCCTTTGTTGGGAGCTTTAGATTTATAGTCCCTTTTGTAGTGCCCTTCCTTTCCTCATTTCCAGCACACCACCTTTACAAGTTTTCCTGGAGATTTAGATCTCCCACTTGATGACTTATGTTTGTTTCTATTCTGGGACCGTCCTTGTACAGACAAGGCATCACCATGTTGGCTCTCTATATTTTTTCGTCTCATCTCCTCCGTCAGCAAGGATGAGACTATTTCAATAAACTGCAAGGTAGTTGCATTGCTACCTATTGCAATAACTAGACTATCCCACGAATATGGTAGAGAACACAACAAACTAATGCACTTATCTTCATTTACAAATTTTTATATCAACAGAAAATAACTAACTTACCACAGTATTAAACGCATTCAGATGCTCTATCACCGAGTCTCCAAATTTCATCCTCAGGTTATACAACTTTTTCTACAGGATCAATTTATTCACCAGAGACTTAGATTAATACAAAGTCCCTAACTTTTTCTAGAATGCCTTCGTCGTAGCTTCCCTTGATACATTCAATAATACTGAATCTCATACACAAAATCATTTTGTGCTCTTTGCCTTTCGATCGAACTTCTTCCATTCTTCATCAGTCACTCCCGTTGGTTTAGTACCTGAATCTACTGCGATCCACTGATCTTTATCCACCAACAGATCCTCCATCTTGAGTTTCCACAACTCAAAACTCTGACCATTAAATTTCCTGATCTCTATCTTTCCACTGCTCACCATCTTCTTTTACCTCTAGAATCGATCTCGCAGATCTCCCACTGAACAGGGTCTATCACAAGCCTAAGCGTAACCCCTCAGCAACAAAGGCATCCCCTTGAAGCCAAAACAACTTTGATACCAAATGTAGTTTTTTAACCCCGTACAGAAATTACCTGCATACAAATTCTAAAACATAGGAAATAAACAATGTGAGAGCATAACACATAAAACAGATATACACAGAGACTTTCCCCTGGATCCCAAAACCGGGACTCCTAGCTTGATTTTTCATTATGTTCCTTTCAATGTTATAATGCATATTTATACATGCCGAAGCATCCAATACCATGGGTCGAAAACCATTGCGTCCAAAAACCATGGACCCAAAACCATTGCGTCCAAAAACATGTGTGAAAGTCATGCACAAAACCATAGGTGGGTCTGCCCAACCTAACATAGGTTCCAAAACCAATATTTTCCGAGGCACTACCTCGGATCCCATAGAGTGGGGTTTCCTGCACCCTCAAACCCCCTGTGACCCCCCGCTACGCAATCAGTGCAACGAAGGGTGGGCTCTACCCCCCTTCTAACCCCCTTGCTAACTACGTGGGCTAGTCGTGAAAAAAATATAACACAACCCAACAACACCAATAGTGGTTTTGTCAATTGTATGGCTATCTAAGGGAATTCTACATTAAACATGAAGATACACGAGTTTAATGGAAACAATATGGTGGTAAATAGAGGGCATGGGAATCATTATATAATGATACATTATGATTTAGGACCCTTATTGGTTTTTTTAGATTTATTTTTTCATTTTTGGGCATGGTGGTACATAGTCAAGATCCTAATTTTTTAGGACCAATATAGATCGAAACCAAAATATTTGGGAGAAGCATAGCCTTTAATCCAGCTTGAGCACTATTCTCAACATCTTTTGCTATGAAACACTACAAGCTAATAGGTTCCACTTTGATCTATCGATTTGATCACCCCCCCTTTCAAGTACTCTTTAGATGCTCCAAATCACATCCTACTATCTAATCAAGATCTGAATAAGATGATTGGAGGGATATCAATAGGAAATACATCCAGGTCACTTAGTCACATCCTTTGAGGGTCTTAGACACAATATTTATTTATGTTTTGATCACTTCATGTATCTTGGAGAGATTATTGTCAAACCTACATATACATGGAAAAACTAGATGCAGACCTTCAAGATCCCTTTTGGACATTTTTCAATAGGCTCTCACTCAGTTTGGGCTTAAACCAATCACCAAATGTGATGCCTTGATTTGAATCGCCAACTATAACACTTAAAAAATACTAAGTCAAATGAGCATCTCCTATCCAGATGTCCTATTTATGAGAACAAGAAGTTTTAATACATTACCATACATCAAGTGGTTCCCTCTCTACTTTATTCTATTATTTATACTAGCAATCCATAACTTCCATTCATGAGGAATTGCTTTAAGGCTAAAGCACCATCCCTACATGAACCCCCAAACATTATTCTTTGATAGTGCTAGAATTTCAAAATGCCATGGAAGTCCTAGAATAGTGATGGTTTAACTTCCTAGTGAGTAGTGTTCGGTCTTTGTACAAGAAAATGAAAGTTTTTGGTGTTGTTATCAATATTATCACATTGAATTTACTTATTAAAACTACTCCAAATATTTAGAAATCGAAGAATCTACTAAGTTGTTTTGTGAAATGGGTATATAAGGATGCCACCTAAATCCATATACCTTTAACTGCATCATTCAAGGGGTGTGCGAGAAAGGTAGGACAAAATAAGTTTCAAATTTTTACAAAGATGTGCTCTGCAAAGTATTTTTTCCTAATAATTGTGTTTATAATGTGTTTGCCAACAATATTTCACTCGGAGAAATACTACAAGATTCCATTAAAGTTCTTGAAGACATGGTATATCATGGCATGGTGGCTAATTATATCACTTATAGGATTGTTATGGATTATGAATTGTAATAAAGGAAGAAAGTGGGAAGCCTCTAAACATCATTGTGACTTTCATGATAACATCCATTTCCTTGATGAAATACCTTAAAGGAGATGTGTTAATGACTTCAAATCATTGAGAAAGAAAGGGATGCATTTGATGAGATGTTGATAGTTGCCCTATCCCCGACTATAGAGACCATTGTTATTTGTCATACCATCTTGTATTTGTGTCAAATGGTATTATTTTTCATCCTTGGTACATAGAATGACAGGTGCAATATAGGCATACTAAAGGGAAATGAAAAGGGAGAGCCGAAGTTTGGAATCCTAAATTCGGAAGTCAAAGGCTGAAATGAAAAGGAAGAGCAAAACATTTCAAGAGACAGAATTCAAAAGGATGGCCATATTGGAAGTTCAAAGATTAGAAATATTGTAAGTTCTTAACAATAGTGATTCTTTAGAAGCGCTGAAGTAACGAGGAGCAGGGATTTATAAAGGAAATCATTTAAAAAACCAATGACCCTTCTATCTCTCATCCAATAGGACACACGAAAATTTTTGATTGGATCTAAGAAGTCAATGAGGCATATGACATCAGCGTGATTTCATCTCAAAGGTTGATACATTAGAGGATATAGATTTCATAACTCCTATGCAAATGATATTTTAAAAAGTTATGATGGAAAGGCGCTCTGATGTCGAATGGCACTTGGGCTTGAGGACCTAAAGGACCAAGGGCATAGAGAAGGCCTTAGCACCCAAGCGCTATGGACCATATCAGGGATATATATATTGAAACTACAAAGTAAAAGAATTTTGAAAAAGTTACAATGAAGGACACTTCCGAAGTGATTGGCACTTGGCAGTGGAGCATAGGAAAATTAAAGGCAGGCCTTTGCTTAAAGACCAAGTAGCTAATGGGAACATAACCATTCATCATGGCTCGACCAATTCAAAGAGGCATTTCCTGGGGGAACTGGAACGACCGATACGTCGATGCGTTGAAAAGTCAGCAGTGCGGTATCAACTGATCGCCAACCCATATTAACTCTAGGGAGCCTCAGCTTAATCCCACCTCCCATTCACTCACCTATCAGAGAGAGGTGGGGACCATGCCCACCATGCATCCAATCACCAATAATACCATCAAGAGAGCGCCAAAGGTAATGGTAAAGTATCCCCTCCCACTTGTCGACCTATCACCCCTCCTGTCAATTTTCACCACGTGTCTCCCCCTGCTGACCAAGTATGATGTCGGATGAACATTTCTCTCTGCCTGTAAAATCCCCTCTTGTTTAGTTCTTTGAATTTAAATTCATTCTTTCTGTATCCAATTTCTCCCACTATTCGACTAGTTCATGACGTTTTTCATTCAATGTACTTCTCCAGAGCTCCCACCAACATTGTTCGCCAACTCTCACCTGGACAATTGGGTAACTCGCTAGCTGCCTACCTACAATTTTTGTCTCCATGCTAAAAACAAAGAATCCTCCCCCAAAGACCGCTAAAGCCTAGTAAGTAGAAACCTCATCATATGTTGAGCCATTGGTGGACACAGAGGCACAAATATTCGACCCATCATGTCCTTACCACCTGTCGAACCTCCAGTTCAACCTGTGTGCCCACCACGCCAGGGGGGAGATCATTTCAAAGTAGTTGAATCAGGTCTCTATTACCAAATTCTTCCTTCTTTCTATAATTTCCTCAATTTTATTTCATGATTGGTTGTGTATTACGTTGATATGAAGAATTATTCCATATCTTCTACCAGAGCCAAAATCTTGGAGGTGACCCCAACGCTTATTCAAAAAGATTTACTATACCTAGTCTTTACTGAGCCAGTAAAATTCACTAAAACCACCTTATTCTACAGTTATGTCTCCCTCTCAGCTCAAGTACAACAGGCCTTCTTGTAAATTATTTTGGCCCTTGACCACCAATCCTTACTTCTTGTTGATACTTTCCAAATATCTACATTTACAGAGGCAGTGCAGTCCATCCTCACTGTAATTTACCATTTGTTTGGGGATGATGATGCCAATGTTTCTAGTAAAGCCACCATAGGGTTTCTGAGAGAGAGGATGCATCTAGGCCATCTATTTGACATACCTTCCTTCCTAGCTAAGTCCATCAAATTCTAGTTGCACCATTGTTTTGTCACCTAGTTCTTCATATACTATTCCATAATATTTTATTTGTTCCTATACATCCATGTTGATGAATTTGAGTGCTTGGGTCTTAGTCTAATGGATTCAAACAAGTAGAGAAATTTTTTCTTTGATTGGGATGTTGCTGTCAGGTAAAACCCCAATAATCAGGGCTACTCTCAATTCATATCCTCTTATATGGCTACTTCATATAAAATCATTCATAATGTCTCCCCACAAAGAATCATGCCTCAGCAAAAAGAGATCCTCTAACTCAGTAAGGACACTAGGGTGGTTGATTGGTATTTGTTGAAGAATTACAGTCAAATCGAGGTTTATGGTTGTGATCTCCCTCCTTATCGTCTACCTGTGTTCATGCCAATGAGAATATTTTCTCTTGATTTTACCATAGAAATCCTACATGTGGATCCAATCCTTTTTGTCCCTACCAAGAAAGGCTATATGTTCAAATTGGGAAAGCTTATAGGCCCTTTCATTGTCGACACTAAGAAGGCCTTTCAGCTAGATGAGAATCTATTAAAAGAAATGAAGTTTGAAATGGGATATATTTTGGCATTATGACCCCCATGGTGTCATTGTAAAGAAAAGAAAAAGCAGTAATGCTTCAACCTATGATCATGAATACAGGCTAGATATTAAGTGGAAAGATAGCTTTGATTCATGGCCCATTAACACAAAAACGATGATTAAGACTCTAGCAGAAAGGGACAAGACATAGAAAAGGAGTGTGGATGGAACTGAATATGTGGAGATCGAGGACATTCACATGAGGAAAAGGGCCAAGACCCAAGAAGTAGAAGAAGAGGACATTAAGACTAGGTTGATGGAGATAAATCCAAACCATCCTGGCTTCCAGGTGACCCTAGAAGACACACAACAAGTTTTTGCTTCATTGTGTACAAAGGTTGCCCTTATGAGTTTTGCAGTGAGTACAACAATGACATAATCCAGTTGACCTATAGGGAAGTTGATAGAGGAATGTAACAAGAAAGTGAGGGAAGAGGTGCAACAGTAGCTGGCATTGCATTCGATCCCCTACCATATTGAACTCTTGGTTGCCATGGACTCGGAGAGGAATTAGATAAAGTTTTCACTACACCACCCCTTGGCAGAGTCCCTCCCATCAGGATCACATTTTAAGGCTATGTACTGTCTTTTGACCTGACAAGTGTCCCTCTTCCTGATAAAATCAACTTTCACACGCATCTAGGTGAAATGTTGTATATGGAACTAAGCATGAATGCCATGACCATTAGTGTTAGTGTGAAATTTCTTGGAAGGTGTACCAAAAAACACTTCACTTAAGTAACTAGGTTACATGTGACCCTAACAACAAGTTGGCGGTTGCTAGCGATTCAGATCTATACTAAAAATGGAATAGCTACAACAAAAAGTATAAACGATCTAGAAAAGAAAGAAACAGTAAAAATGCCCAATGCAACAATTGAAATGGAAAGACTTTAATTGAACAAATCTTTTATTAAAAACACCTAGTGAAGGATATCTGCAGATGGTTCTGTAAGTCCCCCTTTGTGGGATGGTTCCTTTGATGTCCTTGATGCTTCATAAAATGATCTTCTCTCTCAATATGTTAAAAACCCAGACAAAATGTGGAGAACTCGAATGGGAGCTCAAAAGAAAAATACGATAATGGTGATGATGATTACAATCATGGTGAATAATGAATGAAAAACCCTCCTATTTATAACAAAGTATTGAGTTAATCTCGAAAATGGAGAATATTAAAATAGTATTAACCAAATCAAGATCTAACCCCTTGGAATACTTTATTATATTTATTGGAGAGGGAAAAGACATTTTAAATGGTGGAATATATTTATTTAGAGATAATTAACAAATAAAATGATTTATTAATTATTTCACAAGAATTAAGAATGGCGTGAACTTGAAATAATTATGAAATAGTGATTTAAAAATTATTCCAATAACAGAAATAAGGAAAATTAAATAAATAGTGATTTATTGAATTATTCCTAAGGGATTTAGTCAAATGTGACAAGGAACAATTATTTAAATAATGATTAATAATTATTCTTAGAGAAAATTAAATAAATAATGATTTATCTAATTATTCTCATGGTTTTTTTAATTTAAATCAGAAAATAATTTAATAAAAGTGGTTTACTAAATTATTTTCCACAGTGAAAGTGATTTTACTATGTTAAAATAAATCTACGTGGTGTATTTAGATCAAACTAGTTAGAAATGGCTAGGTGATCATTTTTGGTGACAACATATTTTCCCCACACGTATGAGTGTTAGGAGAAAATAATATGACCCTAATACGTTGTAGACACCAAAGGGGAGTTAAAGAGAGAGGGAGAGAACTGAAGGAATGCAATGACGGATGAATAATGGAGGGGGAGAGACCTAGTAAACTGATAGAAGTCTCCTTTTATGTGGGAGTACATGATCTCAAATGAGGTGGGGGAGGCATAACCATACCCACTAAGATAATTACGTACAAATAATAATTGTGAGCCCAACAATGTGGGACTGCGATACAAAGTACATGATACATGATACATGGTATACTAGGATCAATGGGCCAGAAAATAATACAATAGATCCCATTTACATAATGCACCCAGAAAAACATAGACCAGGACTAAATACAATAACAACTGAGTGCATGAGATATAATTCCCCTTGAGATGACATGGTGATGGGGGATCACAACCAAGGAAGGCTTGCTAAAAAATAAAGGGTTATGAAGATCTAAATGGATCATTTGAAGGAGACATGCTTGTGGTCGCTGCAATCGGCAGAAACTAAACCCATCACATCTATGGGACTACATATGAGGTTGGATCAACAATTGTGGTTATCCAAGCCTATGGAGGGCTACCTAAAGGGTCACCCCCTCATGAGGTATGGGACATCTCACACACACTTGGGAATCACTGGTTCAATCGTCTGGATCACCGAACCATCAAGTGTATGAATCTCAATCGTGTGATAAGGAGTTGATGTCGAGCATGTGAGAAACAACCAAGTCAAAGGGAAATAACGAGTCCCTTTCCTTGATCAGAGGCATTGAAAAAAGATGGAAGTTGGAACCAAGGTACGCAGTGCTTGAGACCATTCTTATGGAATAAATGTATTAAGGTCGACAATATAAGGCACACCAAAGTGAAGGAAATAAGGAATCCTCAACAAAGGCACGAGGGATCATAGTAGAGTGACTGATGGGCTGACACCAGGGATGATGATGGAATGAGAGAAGATGGGTGGTAGACTAACGACTTCCCTTGTCAAAGCATAATAAAGATGGTTGACTTGGTAATGACTGACTCGATTCCAAAGTGGATGGTTGATGGCTCAAATGGGAGTTCAGAAAATACGAAGCAGTACAGCTGGAGTACAAATATGACCAAAATGGGAGGAATGTGGCATGATGATGTATAACATATTGTAATGGGACACAAGGGAATACAGAATAGATTGCATTAGTACAAGGATGACTCATATCTGATGCTCTGAACAAGGGTAACTCAATGATGCAGACACACAGGAAAGGCCCGGAGGGGACCATGAAACCATGAGTAAATGATTGTTACTCATGACAAAAATTAACACATGAGTCAACCAGTGAAAAGGTAAGTGATACAATAGTATGGGTGGCTCGAATGAAGAAATTCGATTTTAAGAGGTAGTAAAGTGAAACCTCATGGAAAAAATGGCTTCCCGGTGAAGTGTCAAATTACTAAAAACAAATTAAGAACCATTATATAAAGCGGTGAAATATTTCCAACGATGCTGACGGTTCATGAAATGGAACTATGGTTTCGTCGCAATGAGCGATGAAAAAACTAGGTTTTTTCCTATGAAAGCCCTTTTTGCCTCCAAATCCAATTCACTTGCATAGTGAGCTATGGAGAATTGGGAGAGGAGGAGAAGGCCCTAAATCTTGTGGAGATCATAGTAGACAAACTAACCATCGGAATTAGGATTTGCAAGTTGGAGGTAGGTGGACTAACCTTATCATTTGTGGTGGATTATATTTTTAGATTAGGGCTTCAACTCTTTACGAGGGACCATTTCTCATCCTCACAATCACAACAAAATTTTTGGGGCCTGATATATGCTCTGGAGTGTATAAATGGGGTCAACAGGTGTGTAAAATGCAGTTTTCAGGACAAAAACTACATTATGGGCTGAGAGGATGGGAAAGACTAGTGGTTTACTGGAAGTTGAAGCTAAGTACTAGACATGGATGCCTTTGACTCTTGATTGAAAAAACCTAATGGTATTTTGTAGGTATCACATGTTGAGTTGTGTTATATGCTTTCCATGACTAACCTACGTAGTGAATCAGGGAGTTAGACAGGGGGCAGAGCCCCCCCTTTGTTGCATCGATTGCATAGTAGGGGGGTCACAGGGGGGGGTGGCAGCCCCCTCTATCCGAGGGATTTTAGGGGGGCAGGTAGACCCCCTCTACGAGGTCCAAGGTAGCGCCTTGGGAATTTTTTTTTTTTTGACTGTATATTAGGTTGGGTGAACCCACCTATGGTTTTCGGTCCATGGTTTTGGATGCAATGGTTTTCGGTCCATGGTTTTGGATGCGATGGTTTTTGGTTCATGGTATTGGATGCTTTGGCATGTATAAATATGCATTCTAACATTGAAAGGAACATAATGAAAAGCCAGGCCGGTAGTCCCGGTATTGGGATCTAGTGGGAAAATCTCTGTGTATATGTTTTTTATGTGTTATGCTCTCACATTGTTTATTTTTTGTGTTTTAGAATTCATATGTAGGTAATTTTGTATGGGGTTAAAACCTACATTTGGTATCACTGTTGTTTTGGCTTTAAGGGTACGCCTTTGTTGCTGAGGGGTTTTGCTCGTGCCTGTGGTAGACCCTGTTCAGTGGGAGCTCGATTCTAGTGGTAAAAGAAGTTGGCGAGCAGTGGAAAGATAGATATCAAGAAATTTCATGGTCAGAGTTTTGAGTTGTGGAAACTAAAGATGGAGTATTTGTTGGTGGATAAAGATCAGTGGATCGCGGTAGATCCAGGTACTAAACCAATGGGAGTGACTGATAAAGAATGGAAGAAGTTGGATCCGAAGGAAAATATCACAATATGATTGTGTGTCTCAGATTCAATATTGCTGAATGTATCAGGGGAAGCTACGACAAAGGCTTTGTGGGACAAGTTAGGGACTTTGTACCAATCTAAGTCTCTGGTGAATGAACTATTCCTACAAAAAAAATTGTATGACCTTAGGATGAAAGATGGAGACTCGGTGATAGAGCATCTAAATGCGTTCAATACTGTGGTAAGTTAGTTATCATCTATTGATATCAAAATTTTAGATGAAGATAAGTGCATTAGTTTGTTGTCTTCTTTACCAGATTCATGGGATAGTCTGGTTATTGCAATAGGTAGCAATGTAATTACCTTGTAGTTTGATGAAATAGTCTCATCCTTGCTAACAGAAGAGATGAGATGGAAAAATATGGAGAGCCAGAATGGTGATGCCTTGTTTGTATGAGGACGGTCCCAGAACAAAAACAAAAAAGAGTCATCGAGTGGGAGATCTAAATCTAGAGGGAGATCTAGATCTCCAGGAAAACCTGTAAAGGTGGTGTGCTGGAAATACAGAAAGGAAAGGCATACAAAAGGGATTGTAAATCTAAAGCTCCTGAAAAAGGAAAGGGATTTGATGATGCTCCTTTTACAGAGGTGAAAACCACCTCAGATGAAGGTGGGGATGTGTACTTGGCTTCTTCAAGTACACATGTAGATCATGAGGCATGGTTGATTGACTCAGGTGCATCCTTTCACTTCACTCTCCATATAGAGTGCTTCTGTGAGTATGAGAAATATGATCGTGGTGATGTTTTCTT
>APFE030751052.1:64209-105459 GCA_000404065.3 Pinus taeda | reverse complement strand
GTGTATATGGGAAGCAGAATCGGGTGAGTTTCCCCTCTGGTGGTAAGAGGGCGAAACAGATATTAGAGCTTGTGCACAGTGATGTGTTTGGACCTGTGAAGGTTCCATCACTGGGTAAGTCTGTGTACTATGTATCATTTATAGATGGTTTCTCAAGGAATACATGGATATATTTCCTTAAGAAGGAATCTGAAGTCTTTGACAGGTTTAAAGAATTTAAGGCTTTGGTGGAAAACCAGACAGAGAAGAAGATAAAGGTGTTAAGGACAGATAACGATGAAGAGTTTTGCATTAAGGAATTTGAATAATTTTGTAAGAAGTGTGGTATAGCACGACAAAAGACTACTCCATATACACCTCAGTAAAATGGAGTTGCAGAAAGAATTAACACAATGCTAATGGAAAGGGAAAGAAGCATGCTCAGTGGTGCAAGGTTAGGACATGAATTCTGGGCAGAGACAGTGGAGACAACATCTTACCTAGTCAACATATCACCTTGATCAGCGTTGGAGGATAAGACTCCACAAGAGGCATGGACGGGTAAGAAACCCTCTCTTTCACATTTGAGGGTATTTGGATGTGAGGCATATGTACATGTTCCAAAGGAGAAATGAGCCAAGTCGGATAGTAAATATGAAAAGTGCATCTTTATTGGGTATAAGGATGGTTTAAAGGGTTATAAGCTTTGGTACCCAACAACAAGGAATGTTGTGTACCGCCGAGATGTGGTTTTTAGAGAGGTGAAAGATGTTTTTAAACATGAAGTCCAAACAAAGGAACCTAAGAAGATAGAGTTTGAGCTAAAAGAGGAAGAATCAGACTCTACAGTAGAGGAGGGATCATAAGATGAAGAGCCACAAACTATGGGTGTAAGAAGATCAGTTCGAGAAAGAATGTAGCAAGAAAGGTATAGTCCATCTGCTTTCTATTCAAATTTTTCTTTATCTATTATTGATGATGATAAAAAAACTGTGAAGGAAGCAATAGATTCAGAGGATGGAAAACTATGGAAAGAGGCCATGGTTGATGAAATGGCATATTTGCACAAAAACGAGGCTTGGGATCTGGTGGATTTGCCAGCTGGAAGGAAATATGGCATCAAATGGGTGTTCAAGAAGAAGACAAATGTAGAAGGAAAGGTGGAGAAATGCAAATCTAGGTTGGTAGAAAAAGGTTATTCCCAGGTGCCGGGAATTGATTTTGGTGATATTTTTTCTCCTGTTGCCAAGATAACTTCTATTAGATTATTTCTATTTGTTGATGTGCTTTTGATTTTGAGGTAGAATAGATGGATGTGAAGACATCATTGCTTCACGGGGATCTGGAAGAGGAGATCTACATGAAGCAACCTGAAGGATTTGCGGTGAAGGGTAAGAAAGAACTGGTTTGCAAGTTAAAGAAGTCTCTATATGGGTTAAAACAGTCACCAAGGATGTGGTATCAGAAATTTGATACATTTATACGAGGAATTTACTTCACTAGAAGAAAAGCAAATCACTATGTGTATTTTAAATTAATTGGTGACCGTGTTTTTTATCTGGTCTTGTATGTGGATGACATGTTCTTGGTTGGAAATCATAAAGAAATCATACAGGATTTGAAGACCCAATTGTCCTCCAAATTTGACATGAAATATCTTGGTGATGCAAACTATATTTTGGGCATGGAAATTAAAAGAGATCAGGCAAAGAGGAAGCTTTGGTTAAACGAGAGGAAGTAGTTCGAGACAATACTGCAGAGGTTCAATATGCAGGATATTAAATTGGTGAAGGTTCCTATTCCTGTAGTTGTAAAGATATATGTTGAACAATGTCCCAAGACACAAGAAGAGGAAGAGGATATGTCTCATGTTCAATATGCAAGTGCAATCGGTAGCCTGATGTATATAATGGTTTGTACTGGACCAGACATTGAACATGCAGTGGGAGTATTAAGAAAGTTTATGTCAAAACCAGGGAAGGAGCATTGGACAATAGTGAAGTGGGTTTTTAGGTATTTGCATGTCTTGTGATTATGGTTTGTGCTACCAAGGAAGACGAGGATTGGACAAAGTTTGGATATTCGTGGCTTTGTTGATGTAGACTGGGCTAGAGATTTTGATTAGAGAATATCTACAAGTGGGTATGTGTCTAACCTATTTGGAGGAGCAGTTAGCTGGATGAGTAAGAAACAATATGTCGTGGCACTATCAACTACAGAGGAAAAATACATGGCAACCACTCATGCAAGCAAGGAAGCAATTTGGTTGTAGAGATTGTGTTGAAGTATTGGGTTAGTACAGGGAGCTATAAGGATAGACTGTGATAGACAAAGTGCAATTTTCTTGGCAAAGGACCCTGCTTATCATTCAAAGCCAAAGCAAATTGATGTTCAGTATCACTTTGTGAGGGATATGATAGAAGAAAAAAAGGTTTTGCTGGTGAAGGTGGAAACTTTGAAAAATACTGCAGATGCATTGACAAAATCTGAGCTCTGAGAAGTTCTCCTGGTGTAGAGAAACAATGGGTATTTCAGAGCTAGAAAAATGACTAAGCTCCCTTGTGGTCCCCTATGGAAAGAAAGCAACAAGTGGGAGAATGTTGGGTTGTGTTATATTCTTTCCACGACTAACCTACGTAGTGAACTGAGTGGTTAGAGGGGGGGCGAAGCGCTCCCTTTGTTGCGTCGATTGCGCAATAGGGGTGGCAACCCCCCCTGTCTGGGGGGTTTGAGGGGCGTGGGTAGCCCCCCTCTAGGCGGTCTAGGGCAGTGCCCCGGGAAATTTGTTTTTTGGACCCTATATTAGGTTGGGAAAACATACGTATGGTTTTCAGTCCATGTTTTTGGATGCGATGGTTTTCGGTCCATGGTATTGGATGCTTCAGCATGTATAAATATGCATTGTAACATTGAAAGGAACATAATGAAAAATCAAGCTGGTAGTCTCGGTTTTGGGATCCAGTGAGAAAATCTCTGTGTATATGTGTTTTATGTGTTATGCTCTCGCATTGTTTATTTTCTGTGTTTTAGAATTCGTATGCAGGTAATTTTTCTATGGGGTTAAAACCTACATCACAGAGTTGAAGGTATCATTGCAAGAACAAGATTTGGAGTCCCTCCACACTGAGATTCAAGGGAATCAAGTAGTGAGAGGGGTGTTGGCATGATATGGTGTGTTCAAGTTCTTAGAGAACCCCATGATGAGGGTGGGTGAGCCCTTGATATCGAGGATAGTGGGTTACTGGGAGCTAGATGAGGAGGCCTTTGTAGTACAAGGGAACAAGATCAAGATCACAATCCAAGACATATTTTTTGATAGGAGTGCACCCCCTTGGGGGTTGTAGGGGAGATACATCCAGTGCTTCCTCTTGGGAGGCATATAGATGAGTTTGTTGATCATCACTCTGTATTGGGGAGTCATGCAAAGGTCACGACCATATATATCAATGAATTGGAGAGGCTAGGGACATGACCTACAACCACAGTGGTGCTATGTATCTTTGGTAGTCATGCCTTCCACCATATCATTGGAGGGAAGATGATGCTGGTGGAGAGTGTGTTGGGAGGGACCTACTATGGGTGGTCCCAGATGATGTTTTCGTCATTGAAATGACAGTTGAAATTGTCTAGTCAATTAGTGTCCTAAATTGCTCTACATAAATTATCAATCGGGGTATCGTAAACTGATGAAGTGTGGTGCACCATATGTGCTTAGTTAACCCTTTTTCTTACTTCGTTGTTTTATAGTTTATGTTGTTTTTGGGGGTTTTGTTTCTTATGCTTAAGGAAATTAATCTAAGAAAGAAAAGCTATGCTTCTAGGTGAAAATCTCTAAATGTTAATGGTCAACTAAATCTAATGACTTTCAATGTTAAAATCTAATTTCTAAAGAAAGGAGAAAAGGAAACAAATAAAAAATTTGAACAATTAGATTAATCTAAGTCGGCAAAATGTCTATGAAATGAGAGAAAAATTGATAACGGCTAAATGAAATTGCAACAAAATCTTCATCATTTGAAAAGAAGTAAACATGAAAATGCAAGGAAAAATTTAGTCATTAGTAAAATATTTCACCACTTAGTCTTAGGTTCAACCATCAACGAAGGGCTTTGTAAATATCTATTTAAATCATGAGTTACTTAATTGATAAGAAAATGGCATTAAGCTATCTAACTCTAAACTAATTAACAACAAGAAATCTCATTCATAAACACAACACTTCGCCATTTATTTTGAGGATAAACCATCAACGAAAGGCTCTGGAAATATTTGTTTATATCATGAGTGACTACACTAAGAAGAAAAAGGCATTGAACAATAAGAAATCTCATTCATAAACTCAACATTTCGCCATTTAGTTTGAGGATAAACCATCAATGAAAGGCTCTAGAAATATTTGTTTATATCATGAGTGACTATACTAATGAAATTGAAATCGAAAGAAAATACAAAACATGTAAAGGAAAACTAATCTACTGTGTGCTCTAATGCTCCAATCACCAATTGGAAACTACTTTCTTGGACTATTTTTCTAAGCATAGATTACACAGTCAGATAAATCTACAATCAATTGGCTGAACACACATGTATGAATTACACTTGCATGAATGGAAAATCTAAACTATCAAACTTGAAAGCAATAAAATGACATACTTGAATGAAATCAAAGCAAAACTACAAAAAAAAATCTACTCTACCTTACATTCTAATATTCTCCATGACATCTACTTCACATCTCCTTCCATGTTGAGAACATCAAAGCTTTATTCAAATTCTTCAAAATTACAAAGTACAACAAAGCTCTCCAAAGCTTTCCAAAGCTACCAAAAAAAACCTACTAAATGAAGGAGAGAGATCTCCTATTTATACAAAAAGATGAGAAGTCATCTCATTAATGGGAGTCCATGAATCTCTCCCTCTACCTCTAGAGTTATAATCAAAATAGGAAATGATAAGACACATGTCTTCTTAGAGTTTCAATACAACTAGGAAATGTGACACATATCCTCATGATCCCATGATCCTCTCCACTCAAATTCGAATTTGGCCTTAGGGTTCCACATAAAAGTCTTCTAGAAGCCTCCTTTTGACCTACACATGTCAACAATCTCAACCCACTTGTTAGGTATAAGCATATGCACATTATTTTCTAATTTTTAACCACAAATTCTCTAAAAAAGGCTAAGAATTAATAAAGTTTGGGAAAACATAAATGTGACCCAATGATAATGAAAATGAGATGAATGTAGTGACATGGTAGTGAAATGAATGTGAAATGGAGGTGATATAATAGACATAATAGTGAAAGTGTAATGGAAATGTATGACAATTTCAAGATCCAACATAAATTATGCAGATGGAGGACCAATGATAATTGTTCATTTGGGACAATTATATGCTCACTCTTCTTTGATAAGATCCCCACTATTTGACCTCATGTTCAAATCCATGATGGGGGCCCATAGGAGCCCAAGATGCACCGCTGGGGGAAGCTACTGAGATGAGGTGGAGGAGGGGGAGTCAGACGAGTGTTCCGACCTGAGTTTTTCTCTCATTAGGACCAGATGTCATTATACATAGATGACTATCCATATAGTGGCATGAACTATTAGGGGGATCTTGACTTACCACTTCCACCAAGATGAGCATGGGGCCCAGATGGTAAGTGAAAGTTTCTATAGGTTTGATGCATTAATAGTTTAAGAAATATATGTGTGTGGTACTGATTTCTAAACTTTTTGGTATGCATATATAGAAATGCTGAGGCTGGTAGCATACACGAGACAAGTTGCAATGATAGGGGCTACAGATCAGCATGGTACCTCATCACAACAGAGATTAGGTGATGATGCTCTAATGGAGGATCTCCAACACAGATGTGATGTACTACTAACCAAGGTGACAGAGAATGGGTGGCATGAGCTAGAAGATTGATATACATATGAGTGCACAGGTCTTTCCTTGGAGTGGCAAGGAATCCTGCGGCACATTGCGATGGTCGCTCAGGAAGTTTAGTATCTATGGGTTGGGGGAATGGATTCATTGGCTTAGGAACCTACATATGATAGTGATTAGGCATAGGGAGATGTATCTCCCCATTTTTTTTTATGATAGCATGAGAATGAACATGTCGGATGTATTTAGAGTAGTGGACTCAAAAAAACATATTACGATAGATATTTATGATTATGCATCTTTTTGTGAAGATTGTGGTTCGCATTTTTTTATGGATGTCTTCTTACAAGTGATAAATGAAAATTTATAATATTATTAGCAATGGTATCTACAAAGTGATTATGGGCTCTAGGAACATGATTGAATGAAATGGATTCCAATTCATGTGCAAAAAGATTAACTCATAGATATTTTATAAATAGGACAAGATTATGAACACGATAAATGGCATTCAATTGCATGACAAGTAAGAAGGAATCAAGACAAATATGAAGGTGAAGGATGCAACGGTCAAGGGCATCGGCTAACAAACCTATCACAACATCATATTCATCCTAGTTATTGGTGGTAGATCCAATGCAAGTGTTGTTGGAGTAGACTAACAAATTCATGGGCGTGAAAATGGCCCAAGCTATCGAGGCTACATTCTCGGTGAAGCAAATCGAACCATCGACAAAACCAGTATAAGGTGTGGATGATGGATCCATATGAAAGACGCAAGAAGACAATGAATGGGTGAGATAACGATGAAGGACAATGTTGACATTGCAATGATGAATATAGTCACTAATTAGGAGGTAGCAAGGGGCTTGAGCTCAAATACATTGTTGATAATCACAAGTGAGGAGGGGGAAGAATTTATGACTTTGAAGATAGGTAAGAATGTTGGACTCCACAACATATTGATCATGGGTTTATCGCGGAAGGAAGTACACATGATGGTGAATATCATCCCAAGGATAATCAAGGGTGGTCATGACTTCCATGATGTCTTCATTAGAATGGAATATGAGAATACTGGAGGAAGAAGGGCCACATGATGGCGAAGAGCTACCTGAAGCATCTTCATGAGAGACAAGGTTCACATACGCATCTTCAACATTGGGAGACATATGAAAATTCAATGAAATATCTACTGATGTTGAGACCAGGGTGTTCTTTGAAGACAGTTCCACAAAATCACAATAGGATACATCAAGGGAGTTCTAATGCATCGATCTCATGGATGAAAATAGGTAAAGAATAGGAGTAGTACTATCCATCATCTCAACATTAGGGGGAGGGATCACGATTAGTGTTTGAGAGACCTCGTTTTCTGGTGTAGGAGTGGGACCCGAATCTGTAGGTAGAGGATAGGTGGACTCACTACAAGTGACCTATAATTTGTGAAGCACTTGAATTGTATCATGAAAATATTTGTGATCAAGGAAGTGATGAGAATAGTGGCCATAATTATCACACAAAGCACATGGGTGATTTGTGCATAATGATCTGTTCTTCTGGGATGACTCAGGTAATGTGACATGGACCTTAGGAATGTTAGAATCATGGAAGGCATTAGCGACCACATCCTTAACATGAGGGAGTTTAGGAAAATTATTGGTGGCATGACTGCCAACATCACACAAAGCACAAGGAGGAATAGGCTTTGGTATTTTAGGAGGAGTTGGAGTTGTTGTGGGTGCCTTGTCTTTAGTTCCCTTTTTCTAGGATTTTCCCCATTGCGAGATGCTTTCGCAACATGAGTAGGCTCCTATTTAGGTTCCTATGGAACTGAATCAAAGGCAGAGGTAGGAACAATAGGTTGGACTGGGGCCAAAGAAATGTAAGGTTTAAGTTGGTTGGATGGAGTGTTTGCGGGAGGAATGATGTACCAGATTGTGATCCCCAAGGTAATGTTTGGTAGACTCAACGTAGCCATGATAGGTGTAGAATAAACTCTAGGATTGGAAATAAGAATGGTATTTGACCAGATGGATAATGGCCTAGAGGAACTACTCTGAGATGGTTAAGGCCCGAGGGAATGAATCCTAGTAGAAATGGGTTAGGAGAGACACCAGTTGAAGGAAAGGGTCCTTGAGGAGTAGTACTGGGAGTTGGGGTTGAGTTAGGAACAACAGGTTGTGGAGGTACAGTCTACTATGAAGGCATACCATACCATTTTTGGAAGGCCCACGATACTTGGAGCATGAAAATACTGGATGAGATAGGCTCAGAAGGGGTAAGCGATGGACCATAGTAAGCACCAAGAAAATTGGAATATTTGTAGACTCATGGAGAGACATTGGTGAAGGATGAGACATTTATATTGTTTGCCATGAAGGAAATGCTGGACTGAGGTGAAGTCTAGGCTTTGGGGTCATAGTACGTCAATTGATTGAAGGTGACGATCTTTCCATTACGGGGAAAGTGCATCTTACGATCAATTTCTGATGCGAAAACTAACATTGCATAAGTATAACTATGACCCAAAAGGATGTTATAGTCTAGGGGAGCCTCAATGACTTCAATGTCAATATAGACTATCTTTCCAGCAACTGTAACTAGGCTATTGCGATATAAGCCAAGAGGTTGTGAAGGATGACCATTCCATGCCCAAAGAGTGATGGTGGATGGGGATAGGTTAGGGGAACCAAGTTGTTTCCAAACACTAGCGGCCATCACTTAGGTGGAGGTGCCTTCATCGAAGATATTCCACTGAAAAATGGCGTTTCTAATGGAGACTGACATTTGAATGCAACAGATGAAGAGAGGGGAGGAGTTTTCAACTTGTAACCATGAAAAATAATCATCTGATTGTCTTGAGGATCCATGGCACCCAAAGCAGATGGTAGAACTTTCTGTTGGGATGGGAATGTTTGGAGGACTTCCAACGTTGACATGGAAGTAAGTGACTATGCCAAGTCATCTATTATGTTATATGTATGGGCGGCTTTGGCAAGAGTGACATTTCTACTTAACGTACCTTTGGGGGACTTGGGAATAACATCGAGCTTCGACTGAGGGATCTCTAGGGTGCCATTGGGTGATGATAGAGGCTCGGTGGAAAATTTGGGTTGGGATTAGTTGCTGACTTAGTAGATGACTCAGCGTATTGGTGCGATCGAGTCTAAAGGTTAACTTGCTCAGTATTAACCTCATCAGAATTCATCAAAAGAATCTGATAATGATGGTGACTAGATGATGGAGCTAGTTGAGGTGCTTGAATTTGTGGAGGTTGGGTAGCTTTGTATCCTTGGTGAGAAAAAGGATTGATAAGCACTGTGGGTTGAGATGAAGCAAGAGGGGGAGGAGGAGCAGTGTGTTATGATCCTCAAGAAGCTTCTTAAGATTCCCATACCTAATGCATCTGAGGTAAAAGAGGACAATCATGGGTATAATGACCATATACACTACAACAGGCATAAGGTTTATTTGTATGACGTCCCTTGTTTTGCTTCGATTGACTACCTTGTTGGGATGCAAGATTAGGTGGAGGACCCTGAGGGGCATTGGGTGGAGGACCCTGGTTGCCTTTATTACCTTGAGATTGTTGGCTATGATTACCCTTCCCCTTGTTCCTTTTCTTGAGGTTAGGGGGATTGGATCCCATCTACTGATAATACACTTGTCCTTGTGGAGGAGGTGTTTGTTGTGGAAGAGGGGGAGTAGGCATGGGGTGTTGGGGCACTGATATCGGAGGGGATGGAGTGCTAAGTGGTGCATATTGATAATAAGGAGATGGGGAAACATTGGGATAAAAAGGCGATGAAACAATTGTCCCTAGCATCATTTGATGTGGATGGGGATATGCATATGGCATGATGGGACTTGTATAAGGCTTTACTTGTGGAGGATTGGCGAAGGGATAATTGTAAGTGGAACTGGTCCATACCTGAGGTGGAACATAACTCATCGGAGGTGGAGCATATAGTTGAGGGTGTGAAATGGTTCCAACTATGCCGTCTACAGCATGCGATTCCCCTAGTGCATTAGCAGCACCAGGCCAAGGCAGATTGGGGATGATAGTGTAAATATAACCTCACTAGGTGTAGATCAGATCAAATTTTAAGGCTATTTGGAGTTCCTCTTCCTCAGACAGGCAGAAGTGTGATGCGACATATTTAGCAATGGGAGCCAACAACAATCGAAGGAATCAATCCATATAGACTCGGTCTTCGAATTCAGGAGGTCTACAAATGCTGCTCCTTCTATGCCATTCCTGAACATGGTCGGAAAGTCAAGTGGTAGAAGTTTGACAGAAAGAAGTCAAAATTTTGGTACCAGTATCATAATGGAGAGGTAACTGGAAATATGACAGAAAGTTTGTGGCAAGAGTTGAAAAAGTGGAATGAGTGGCTCTGGGTTAATCGACATACCACTTAGCAGTAGCTCCGGTAAGCATACATTAGAAAAAACAAAGACGGATGGAGTCTTCAATAATGGAATTTGATGAACACCACATGTGGAATGAGTGAACGTGATTAGTGGGATCTTCTGTAGGATTACCCTAAAACTTTGGGATGTCTAAAGGGATTTTAGTAGGCATAGATGGTCATGTGGGATTGTGGATAAGAGGATCATTGATAAGTTTGTTGAATCGAGGAGACTCAAACCAACCATAAAAGGAAGCAAGGGAGTAGGAGTGACCACAACGGTGGGGGTTCCGATAGTGGGGGTACCCTTGTTGGTATTTGGGTTACCACCCTTGTTTCCCGCACCCATGTTGTTGCTTGACATGGTGGTGATATGGGGTTAAGATGACGCAGAATCATAGGAGGAACTAGATGGATTAGTAGAATCAAAATCAGAATGATGACTCAATGGAGGAGTGGGAGGATGAGCTCTAACTCGACAGGGAGGAGTAATATGTCCTAAGGGAACTGAGGGTGAATACCTTAAATTTGATGCAACAAACACATGGGGCTTCCATGATGTCTAGACAATAACGATCTAAGAACTAAAGGGTGATGATAGGAATAAAAAGAGTAACAAATAACAAGAAAGCACCTAGTGCAGTGGTGCCAAGATTAAACTAACTATATTAATGATGTTACTCTAATACAAGAAAACACGTCCTATCAAATAAAAATACCTCTAGCTTATAGGTGATCTAAATCCTCAAACAATCCTAGATCTAATGCTTCATATGGCCTTCCAAAGAACATCCAACTTGATGGAATTTGCTCCCCGCAAGTAGAGTTGTCCAGAGAAAGGTAGGGTAGAGAACCAACTAATTTTCACACCCAGTCCTGTAGGGTGTTTTCCTAAGATCAGTCACGACGGTTACCTTCGTCCCATGGGGGTGGTTGAGTCTTGAGATTATTGGTAGTCAGCCATCGCACAAGATTCCCTGCCATGGGTTGGGTAGCCCCTAGGAGAACCGCTCACACGATGACCTAGCCTAACCCCCTCTAAATCAGGTTTCTAATGCACTCTAGCTTTGGACCATGGGATGGTGAAGGATTTTAAGTTCCCTAATATGTCCATTTATATGTCTCAATGAAAGCGATCGATGGGTGTTATTGGAAGCCTATCCCATCGATCCTACACCTACACTACAAATATTGTTTGGTCCTGGTGCCCAAATGGGCTTAATCTATGTGTGTTGATTTATTAAGGTGTAGTTTTTCAAGTCTTGGTTTGGTGGTGTTAACCAAGCTCATGTTTGCTTAGGGTGTGAGTGTGTGAAAATAATGTATCAAGTGGATGAGTAAATTAAGCGTGTTTCATGATGCCATGTCTTGTTGAAACTAAAATGTTGAAATGTTGTAAATAAATATGAAAATGACAGACAAATAAACAGGGAATTGAGCACACAAAACCCCATCCACAAGGGCTACTAAGAAGCTAAGCAAGCGAGGGAAAACAAGATACTCAAAGACACATAAAATGACCTAAATGATCTAATTTCAATGGATTGGGATCTAGAGGCACTAATCTGTTGTAAATGGTGCAAACAAACAACAAAAATCAGAGGTGAAAAATCCTACAAAGGATAGGTGTGAAGCTCTAAAACCTAGGATTCTCAAGGGATCCTAAGGGGGAAAAGGAAAATCCAAACTCTAAAGGGAGAAAAGGTAAAATAAACCTATCTAAAAGAGCTGAAAAGTAATGATCAGACTCTGAAAATTAGTGGTTGAAAAACGCTGAAAACCCTAGACTTCTCACTTAGGAAATTTCTTCCTAATAATGTGGAGGTGTACTCTAAACCCTAGGGGGGTTTTTCCTTCCTGAAAGAAACAAATAAAGTGGATCCAAGCCTAAGAGTGACTAAAAACAGAGGTGGAGTACCAAAACTAAATTGTAGATAACAATCTTGGCAATTCTAAAAAAATTATGAAAATTTTCCGGAAAAATAACAAAACACAAGTACTAACCTGGAACACTGGAAAAGACAATTTTTGGGTCAAATAGTACACTTTGGAACGCAGATTAGGGGTTGAAAAGTGTGTTTTTCTCCCAAGACTCTTGGTCATGAGATCTCGTACATATTTTTTCGTCTCCTTCTCAGCTAATACTTGTGATCTATAGAAAAAATGAGAAAACCACCAAAATCAAAAAATTTGAAAAAAAAAGGGTTTAATATTATAAATATAAACTAATAGGCTAAAAAAAACTGTAGAAAACCCTAATTTGATTTGAAACTTTAGTCACTCAAGAATGTTGTTATTACACTATTGGAGTCGCCATTTATTAGT
Organism: Pinus taeda; assembly: GCA_000404065.3. Lineage (NCBI taxonomy): Eukaryota > Viridiplantae > Streptophyta > Pinopsida > Pinales > Pinaceae > Pinus > Pinus taeda. The sequence continues at coordinate 92,845 of APFE030751052.1, read as the reverse complement.
GTGAAAATTCTTGGAAGGTGTACCAAAAAACACTTCACCTAAGTCACTAGGTGACAAGTGACCCTAACAACAAGTTGATGGATGTTAGCAATTCATATCTACAATAATAATGGAAAATTGACAACAAAAAGTGTAGATGATCCAGAATAGAAAGGACCAGTAAAAATATCTAATGCAATAAGCCAAATGGAAATACTTTAATTGAACAAATATTTTATTAAAAACACCTAGTGAAGAAGATCTACATATGGGTTTTAAGTCCCCCTCTGTGGGATGGGTCCTTTGATGTCCTTGATGCTTCAAAAAATGATATTCTCTCTCAATATGCGAAAAACCTAGATAAAATGTGGAGAATGTTAGATCCAAGATTTTTTTGATCCATATTATACATAAATTTCTTTCCTAATGATGTGATCATTTCGAAAGACATTTATCTAAAATGTGGAGAACTCAAATAGGACCTTGAAAGAAAAAGGACGATAACAATGACGATGATTACGATCATGGTGAAGAATGAATGAAAAACCCTCCTATCTATAACAAAGTATTGAGTTAATCTCGAAAATGGAGAATAATAAAACAATATTAACCAAATCAAGATCTAACCACTTGGAATACTTTATTATACTTATTGGAGAGGGAAAATACATTAAAAATGGTTAAATATCTTTATTTAGAAATAATTAACAAATAAAATGATTTATTAATTATTTCTCGAGAATTAAAAATGGTGTGAAATTGAAACAATTATTAAATAGTGATTTAACAATTATTCCAATAACATAAATACAGAAAATCAAATAAATAGTGATTTATTTAATTATTCCTAAGAGATTTAGTCAAATGTGATAAGGACCGATTATTTAAATAATGATTTAATAATTATTCCTAGAAAAAATTAAATAAATAATGATTTATCTAATTATTCTCATGGTATTTTTTATTTAAATCATTTTTTTTAATAAAAGCGGTTTACTAAATTATTTTCCACCGTGAAAGTGATTTTATTATGGTAAAATTAAATCTACATGGTTCATTTCGATCCACCTAGTTACAAATAGCTAGGTGATCATTTTTTGGTGATAACAATTAGTAAAGTTGAAAAGGTACTGGAGAAGGCTGCAACGAATTTGAAACAAGAGAATGTTAACTCTAGATCCTTACACATGAAAAATAGAAAAGTAACTGTTTGTGAATCTAGGAGTCAATCTAGAAGAAAAATTTGTCTTAGAAACACTTACCTAGGGTTCACAAGTTGAAATCCAAGAACTGAGGCATAAGCTAAAGATGCTTGCCAGTGAACATGTGCATTCCAAATAACTAACATAGGTGGAGGAAAATAAAAATATATTGGATAAGGATCTAATATAAAGTAATAACAAAGTGGTGGCCCTCAAGAAACATGTAGCATACCTCCAACAGAAAATTGGCTCCCAAATTTGTGTAGTGCATGTCCCAAAGAATCCTTAGAATCCCACCGAGAAACTCACTAAAACTCTCACTAAGATGCAAATATCTGAAGGAGAACTAAAGAAGGTATAGGTTTACTTAGAAATGTCCAAGAATACCTTGGCACAAAAGGATAAACAACTAGAGGCTGCCAAGACAAATGTAGAAATGATCAACAAAAATCTGTGGGCATCAAATCAAGAAATCACTAAATGAAAGGAAACATGTCTCTCCTCCAGGCTAAACAACTAATATGGGATGAAGTGATAATAGAGATCAAGAACAATTGGGATTATGTAACTCTAATGGTAGAGAAAAAGGTTGTAGTCAAGGATTATTAGTTCTTCATCTTCTCTCCCAAGGAGGAGGGTGAAAATAATGTTGAGACAACTAAAATATTTATCTAGTGTGCCGATGAAAAACCACTCAATGAGTTGAGATCCATAGATGTGGTAGATCAGGTGGCTGTAATCATGGAGGTATCCAAAGTGGTCCAAAAATAATATTTTAGAGCCAAAACTAAATAATGTCTGTAGAGAGTCTTGAAGGATGTAGTTGCTTTTGATTTAGAGTTCGAGCTAAGAGGGTCCAAGTAGGACTGCCAAGTTGTTGGAACCTCGTAGGAGGCTTAGTCCAATGGGAATAATATAGTTGAATTCTGGTAGAGGCTAAGAGAATATTCGATTCCTCCCTCGAGAAGACCTCCACCTTAAAGGGAAAGACAATGATGAACTATCTAAGGAGATATCTCCAATTTCTGGGGCTGGTGAAGACCTTGTTTCGCTCCATGCCAAACTATTTAGGGCTAACAGGTCTTAAGGTTGTTTATCATGTTTTATTTTTCTCTCCATAATCGACTCTAACATTACGGTAGAGATATGACCAGTTCATTAATCCTTCACAACTCCATATCATCCATCCAACAACGCTTCCTCCAGAACCGGTCTACGATGAATGAATATTTTTCTAATCATGTCAATCATGACACTTCACTATTTTATGTTTTTTGTAAATATTTTATTTCAATAAATGAACTCTATTTAGTTAGGGTTTAGCTAGTACATTTGTGATACTAGCATGTGCACATCTTTTTGCTATGATGAATCACTCAGAGATCAAGAAGGAATATTTTGCAAGGGGTTCACATCTCGAGGTCCTACCAAAAATAGTTTATGATACGTTATGAATGGTTCGAAATTTTGTTTTCAAAGAGGCTCTAGCATTGTGAATGAAGAGAATGGAAAATGTATGCTTTGTATAAATATTAATTAAAAAACTTTGGTGATTCTGGCTCACATGAAGTTGTAATATGTATTTTTCTTTTGTGTTCACTCCATTTATCTTTGTTTTCTTCTCAGATGAAATGTAATTGTAGTTTATGGATGTATTTTTTGTGATCATGGATTCATCTAAGTCTAAATTTTGATTTAATATGCCTATGGCTAGTAAGATCTAACAACCTTAATATCCGCTCTGTGTAATCTGAAATATTATTCGTTGTTTCATTCATCTATTTCTTGCTAGAGTTTGGTACACTAGATTCTACGCTTAGCCTTGTGTATTTGATTTCATTTCTTCATAATCTTCTAACTCTCTTACAACAATGGAAAATGAACTATGTGTTTCTATAAGTTTCGCCACCAGAGCTAGATATTAATTCTTCTATGATTTTTCTTTTCTATCAATTGCACTTTCCCTCTTGAAAGAGGCTCTGAACCACTTATGTTTTAAAATATGTGTTAAATGTTGAGTGTAAGTGAACAATTTCAGCAATTCCTACAAACACTCATTAATATGTCCTAGGCACTGGTCTCTCCTCAACCTAGGCATTGTTTATAATAGTTACAACATGTTTGGGCATCATTTTAGAGCACAAATCAAAACATTTTCCCTATGTATGACACTTGTACACCCCTCAGCTAGGTGAGTAAGAGGGGGTGTGAGTTGAAGATCTCTCACCTTGGTGAATCCACTCTTTAAATCTTGGTTTTATCACCCTAGACTTAAAAACTCCTCATAATCTTTCTAATACTTCTCAACGGAGAACTCCCCCTGTATTTAACCCTAAAAGAATAATATCTAGGAGGGTTTGAAAAGAGAGGACCCCTATTACTCCAAATCCTGTGATCTCATTTCCTGAAGTGTCAACTTCTAGCTCTCATATGGTTGAGATAAACTACAATGAGTCCTCTTCCAGAGCCTTGGAATTTTCAGAAGAATGTTTCCATCTATTTAATTCATTTTCCTCAAGAGTCAAATCCGAAGAGGTTTCTGTCAATACACCTCCTTTTAGGTTCCAAGCATTACCAAAAGTTGAAGAAATCAAATATATCCTCATAAATATTCCAACTCAAAGCATTACTAACATTTCATCTCAGATCTAATTAGCTACAATCCATACATATCCTCAACACGGCCCTATATTAAATGTTCTACAACCTCCACTGGAAAACATGGATTTCCATGATTTTCTACTAAATAGATATGGTCCACTCAACTTGCCACAACCTCTTAATGGGATTCCATAAGATCACCTTAAAATCTTGCCAAGGTTCACCAGAAAGGATAATATTTCAGCCCAAAATCATATAGAAACTTTTTCGTGCTTTCACTGGGAATTCGAATGTCAAACATCTATATGTTGTCCTAAGACTCTTTGTTAAATATTTGGATGGAGAGACCAGGAAATGGTTCAAAATCCTAACTAATGCATCTATTAATACTTGGGAGGAGATGGAGAACTCTTTCATGGAAAAATTGGGGGAGAAAAGGGACCATGGGTATATCTTAACAAAGTTTAATGGAGTAAATAAAGAGCATAATAAATATATCTCAGAATTTATAAGGAGATCCAATAAATTATCTAATAGCATGTTACAAAGTATTTTTTCACACTTCATGTTCACTTCTTGTTCCACATCCTAAAGTGCCAAAATGTTTACAACTATGTAGTGTACTCATCATGAAACACATACTAAAACACCCCTGAAGAATGGAAGAAATATTGCCCTAAGTCAATTCTAGAGAAGGTTGACTGAAACCCTAAATTTAAGGACAAATGCTCTTTGCTCCATTGCTTTCCCATGTTTATGACATGTTTAATTTGTTTGACATAACACTTCCAGCGTGGGTTTTGACATGAAATCCCGTGCTAAATCTCTTCTAGCAGTTTTTTTCAAAATGGAGGAGAATCTTCGCATGCTAGAAACCTTGAGAACAACGATTTGGTTGTTGGGTAGAGATATGGCTGAGCTCTCCCATTTGGAGCTTTTGATCCTACCTTTAAGGACCTTCCCCTTGAGATGCGAACCTTCCTCCCTGTTTTTTGGATCCTTAAGTCCCTTTCCCTTCATATAAATCAAATCCCCTCCATCCCAAAATGGTTGGTCATTGATTGTTTGCATTTCTGTGCTAAGATTACACCCAAATGATGCCCATATAGCTTGGATGAGTGCTTGAAGAGTCTTGGATTGGACTTAGACATTCACCAAAAGGAGGTCTCCAACATAAAGGAAATGGTTGTGTGGTTCCCTTTTTTATTCATTAATATATAAATATGATGTTAACTTTCCATAAATGTCTAAATATTTATGCATTTAGCTTGATACTCCTTGATCTATCAAGTAGTTTATGTTTTATATATATTATGTATGGTCTTGTATCTCTTGTTGTCTTTTGATCTCTCTTACAGTTATTTAGACGCCAAGGAGTGAGCTTGTAATCTAAGGGATCAAGGTCATCATCAAAGGATTGAGAAATTAGCATCAGAGTGAGGTAGGATTCTCCCTCTCTCTTCATTTTTAAGCATAAGCTAGGAAAGACTGCATTAGTTTGTTCAATTTGTTTCTAGACCCACTCATTGGGCTAGCTTGATAACCTTTGTCTATGGAGGGGATTTATCTTCACAAACAAATGGCGAATCTATTTGGGAAGTTATAGCCTCTTCAATCTCTTTTTTCGATCTAGTCTTTTGATTAGTTTTACCAACCATTGAATTATCAGTTAGTGTGAGTCTGTATAGATATGCACATTGAATGATAACTACTTTAGAGTGTTAGGTCTGGAAAATTTGTTGGAATTCTTTTTATTTTTTACCAAACTTTCTCCCCCAACACGTTTTTTCCCCAAACAGTTGCATTACTAGTGCACTTTTCCTTAAAATAGTTGTGCTGAAACAACTTTCAACACATGTTTTTCTTTAACAACTGCACTGATCTTAGAGATTTGAGAAAAAATAGGGTTTTTTCCATATAATCTAGTGTGTCTTGGCCTTTGAAGGTATTTTCATGTCCTCTATGTCGGGATTTTCCAGTGTTTTGTTTGGTCGTTTTGGTTAATTAGCAAAAATTGTCTCTTTGGCTTTGAAGTGCTTCAAGTTTGATTGAGTTCCATGGTTTTTGGGTCAAATAGTCATCACTTTCTCTTTGTTTGTGTCACTGGGATTCGTTCGTTGATTGATTGAATCTTGTTTTTTATGGAAATCATTGAAAACATCAATTTACATTTGTTTTAGCTTGTCTTCCACAAATTTTCCTTCCAAGTTGCACTAGGTCACTGAAGCGAACAAAATTCCTTCTACAAATTAATTACTCCAAAATACTTGGAATATCAAGATATCCATGAGGATAAAAATATTATATATTATATGTATGAATAAGAATGAGAATGAGTGATTTATAATGAGAACGACAAGATTGCTTTTATATAAGGAAAGTGTGTCTTTAGGAAGAGTCATGTCTCATTTAGACATGCCTCTTCAACCTAATTACTAATTAACTAATAATTATTGATGCTTATTATCATTTAGATTATTTTACATTATTTATATATATTTTATTCGTTACATTGCCTTCTTCCTCAAAAAGCTTTGTGCTCAAAGATTGTCGATGAAAAGGCTTGATCTCTTTTTTGGCTTCAAATGTCCTTCTGTCTTGGAATATTTATCTTCATCGATACAAACTAATATGATCTTCTAAGTGAAAAAAAAAATTGTCGCACTAAGAAGGGATCAGACCATCCCAGATTAATCTTATGTGGAATATTCCGATCACTGGAATTTTGTAATGACTTGTTAGCACAAGACTGGATTGAGATTACATCACTCTTATCTGGAACATCTGTTTGTTGATTTGGCTCTGAATGGCCCTGATACGTAGCATGGTTGAGTTGTCTTCTGTCATGATTCAGATGCCGATAGGGTACCTTTTTGGTTTGACTTTCCCTTATTGGGCATGTGGCAATTTTTATATTTTCTTCTGGTGAAGATGTTGTTGAGTTGGCTATGAAACACTCATTAGGGATGTTCATTGCCTGAACTGCAAAATCTAAGTGTGTCATTTCTTCAACTAACTTGCCTTCTTGAGTTGTCGTATTCATTGGATTGGTATTCGTCGTTTTGTCATCAACTTGAATTCCTACACTTGATGCTTCTTTTTCGATAAGTTGTTGTACCTTGTTTGCTAATTACTTCTTATCCTTCTTAAGTTTCTTAATTTGCATCAATAATTTTTCGTTATGGTTTCTAAATCGAGAAATTTCTTCATTTTTGACAATAGTGATTTTGTCAATTTCACTTTGCATGTTTTGTAATACATTTTTTTCCTTCTTGAGACATTACTTTTGAAATATCCGATATATCTTCTAGCGTTACTGAATTAGGTTTCAGTGTAACATCTTGGAGTGTTATTTTCTTCTTCTTGTAAGAAAATGTTAAAAAAATATTCTTAGTATTTAGAATAAAGGAACCTAGAGTTTCCATCGAGGGTGATCCCAAAACAATATCACTATCGTTAAAACATAAGGTTTTCACAGTGAATTGTGAGGTAAAAGTATAATGTCCAATATTTAGGTGTAGATTTCTTATGTCGTATTATTTGTTACATGTGCCAAAAATATTTGTTTCAACTTGTTGAAGCCTCGAAAATCAGGTCTACAACAAGGGGGATACCCACTTGGTCCGGACCTTGAAAGCAACTCCTTTTTTGTTTGGGATGGTGGGTCCAACTAGGGATAATGGGACCAGTTTCCCAACTTGTGTATGTGTGTGTTGAGAATGGATATTTCCTTTCTAATAATTCCTAAGTAAAATGATTTTATACTAAATATAATTTAACAACATGCAATTGTATTCTAATGAATAGAAATATCTAATTCTAAAACTAACCCGGGATTTAATCTCTTATTTATGCGATCTAAAATAATTTCTAACAACAATTGGTAATAAATATCATTCAATCGCTATGAGAAAAGAATTAAATAAAGATGAACGATTTCGTATAAAAAGTTAGCCGAAACAATTGTGAAAAGTATATCGCATAATAAGTTACTCATATATTAAGCATAAATAGAATAGCCATCACCGTACAGAAGTGCCAAATGATAACTCAAACATTCAGGCATTGATATATAAATAACTGAACATAAATATCACTTTAACACATAAGCAGAAATCATTAAGAGATAAAAATACCATTGATAACAAGTTCAACTCACGAGTTTCAGCAATAATGATTTATCTCCTCTTAATTCAACGTCTACTAAGAGTACAAAAGTGCATTTCAGTAGTAGATTTAAACACATACATCAGTAAATCTTGTTCCATTCATTCATCAAAACCTCCCCTGAGGGTGCAGAAGTACATGTTCTGAGGAAACGTTTTTGACAAATTTCAGGACCCTTCTCTAATTGCATGAGAAGGGTTGAAATACTACTAGCTAAATCTAAAAATAGTTTATTACGAAAATATAGGAGGAGGTTTAAATGACCATCCTCATCTAAGGAAAAAATAAATCAAAAGTAAAACTAAAACTAACAAAAACTAAATCTGGAAATTAACTATCTATGTATCTGTTCTCTGTGGTCACAAGCATTCAACATTGGCTTGAGGAGAGTTGGCTGGCCGACCTCCAACTTTAGTTGCCTTGCGAAAATAAAATCGGAAAGTGTTGGTGCTATCTTCTCGGAAGAGTTAGTGAGGCATTTGAGAGTCATGCATTGACTATGTGGTTTAACCAAGTACTTCCAGTAAGAATCCCAATTCAACTTGGTTAACCTTTTGATGGAATCTACTATTTCTTCAGCCTTTTGTCTCTAACTTGTCTGTAGATGTTGTACATTTGGTAGAAATCTCGGAGTGGTCTCTTATATGAGATTTTCCCTGTGTAAATTTTCATTGACACAGTCGATGACATTGTTTTCTACTATCGCTACTTCTTCTGCCACTTGTTCTGCTTTCCTGATCTATGCATCCCACTTATTAAAGAGAATTTCTTTGTGGGCTTCATTGATTATGGGTGTGATTGCCTTTTTCCCTTCCTATGATTCCTGCCAAACCAAATACTTAGTAACTCTTTTATCAATTAAATCGTAATCATGTCACAAGTCCACGACTTGATTAGTAATTTGTCTCTTATCTCGCAGTAGGAGCTCCATTGCGATATCCTTTGGCATAATGTTTCTTACTGCTGCAAGAGTTGGTCATTTAAGGAAATGGCTTCTATGAAAAACTTTGTAAGCTTGGGATCATCTTTATGCATCTCTTGCATAACCTGTAACTATTTTTCTTTTTTGGCCAAACTGTTCTGGTATCCCAGCTACATCTGTTGAAAATCTTGATGTAATTTTTCTATCTTTTTCTCTGCTTCACTGTTGGCAATGGCTTTTTGTAGCTATTATTTCAAAATCCGTATTTGATCCTCTTCTTCCTTTAGTAATTGTTGTACCTAAGATGCTTTATCAATGGTCGCAGAAGCATAAGATCCTACAATTTGAGATAATTTAGTGAGATTTTAGGGTCAGTGGTAGGATCTCACCAAAGGACATCTAACTTCTCTACCTCAGGTGAGAGCATGCTCTCCAATTTCCTTTTCTTTCTTTGCCTTCATACGACCACCTCAAGCTTCGGACTATAAAATACATCTATAGGAGGGATTTCCTCTATTTTGAGCATGATTTCAGAAGATGGGGTAATGGGAATATGTTCCATTTCTAGAACATTGTTGATTGTTCCAGTGACCATATCATTCATTGTCTGTACATTACTCTCAGGTATCTTTGTGCTCTATCCCTCAGTATTAATTAAGTCATTGAATGTCTCCCATTATTTATATAGCTTAGTTCTTAGTGGTGGTGGCTGGATGATGAGGTGGGGAAGATTTACATGTGGAATAGTCAAAACTTGTTGTTCTGAATGCTCTTTTGATTAGGCAGTATCTCTTACTGACCCTTCACTTTTGTTATGGTCACTCTCGAAACTTTTAGAGCATTATGGTGATTCTCTTTCAGACTTAGATCTAGACTTGCCTGTGCCTGAACTTCCACTCAAACTGATACCGGGAGTTGGCTCCCTTATTGGTTCCAAGCGTAATTTGTCCAAAGGGATATTAGCTAATTTCTTTTCTCTGTACAATTTGAATTCTTGAAATTCTGATGGAGGAAATTGCATTTGGGCCGAATGCAAAACTTCTTTCAGTGTACTTTTCTGCTGGAATGTATCATCAAAAAGATCATCTTCTTTGGAAAATACTTTTATCTTGACGGCAGTAGTGAAATTCTTAATGATATCATAAGGATCGAATTGTCTTCGTGGAAATTTGAACAATTGTAGACATAACATATTGTCTACTTCTTTGAATCCATGACCTAAATCAAATAGTGAAAAGGCCCCACAAGCCACAAGAAATTGCGGCCAAATGGCCTTCTTCTTGTCCTTTAGTTCTTTGCTCATACCTCCCACCCCGCAGGTCTGGTAGGCAATCTCTCGTGCCAATAATTTATCAGGGACATATAAAGGTAGGACATGAGGGGAAGAAAGGCTTCAAAATACTCTGACATAGGTGAAAATTTCTTCTCCAAACCATCTTGTGACAGGGAGAATATCAACCTCTGCTTTGGGAGAAAATCTTGGAGCGTCCTTATTATACAACATTCTATACAGAGGTAACATGAGTCCATGATAAACTTTGTAAGAATACGGAATGAACTTGGAATCACATAATTCCTTGTGATAAACATGAATGGGCAAGGCATCCTGAGTAGTCCATTTCCAACCCATTAAAGGAAACTTGGAAACATAACAGATTGCATCCATAACATAAGCAGATAAATAGAAAGGAGGACAAATCCTTTGAGTAGTAGTTCTTTTGGACCGGTAGTTCAAAATAGCCGAGGCTAAATTATCAGACAATATATTAGCCCAATCCACTACAGTAGCATTAGTGGATACATCTAACAAGGGTAGCCATTCAGATGAAAATTTGTTGACGTCGGGCTTCCCAAAAAGTCTACAGAGCATAGCAGCAGCAAAGCAATACAGGGAGGAGAGAGAACCAATACTGTACATACCGTGTTTATCCTTTTTTAGTGGTTCATCCCTTCTCAACCAGTCCTTGGTGCATTCTGCCAAATCTTCATTTTCTTTAGTGAACTTCTCCATGAACTGTTGATTGTAGGTCACCTATGGCTCTGGTAGATGATACATGAGCCTTAAATCTTGTGAAGTGAATGACCCAATGAGTCCTTGGCTCTTAGTCTTAAATTGTTTATCTGTTATCTCAGCACTATCTAATACCCATTTGACCATATCTGTGTATGGAAGAATCTTTGGTATCGCCGCTATCCGGTGCAAGAATGAACATGCTAGTTCTGTAATTGACACCTCAAGTGACCCGAGTGAGTCTACAGTTGCTATAACCTCCATTACTCTAGGATTTTCTTCCTTGAGTAGACTCTACATACCTTCCCACATAGTAACGTTGGGGTCTCTATCACAGGTGGTGTCTGTATATAAGGGCGTCATTTCTTTGTCTTCAGAAATCAGAGCTTTTCCCTTTTTTCCCATAATATTCTGAACATTGCTATGTATACCTTTCTGCCTTCCGCTCCTGTAATTTACCAATCAAGAAAGAGTAATGATAAGAAACAAGGTGACGGGAAAGCATTAAATGCCAAAATCATATAAAATATATCACCCTACGTGAAATGACCTTTCGATCAGATAAAAACCTTATTTCATTAATGATCATCAACTAACTTATTAAATTATCATTAATGCACATAACTCAGCCTCGGATTATGGAAAAACTTTTTGAACGATGAGCCTTGCAGATCTGTGATAAAGTGATTTCGCGATTTGCTTTGCAATATCGCAGATCGAAATATCGCTAATCCGTTGCATTTGACAATAAATCTATTACCATATGTTTCTGCGAAATGTGATTTGTGAGAAGCATTATCGCATATCGGCAAATTGAGGTATTTCAACTTAAGTGATACTTGAGGCGTGTGAAAACTGTGATGCGATGAGTTTCTTCAGTGTGCAATCTCGCATCGCGATTTAACAATCTTTAGGAGTTTGTTTATATGATATTTACCCATTACCTTTTTTGCGATAAGACGCTTTATTTTTGAGAGAATTTATCATAAAACTTAAGTCTTTTTGGATTTTGTGGATATTTTCTTAAGTTTATGATAGTAAGATTTATTCAAAAAGGGAATACAAATGCTAGTTTATTTTTTTAATTTTTCGATAAGGGTCCCTACTTATTTAGTATTAGTAATAAAACTAAATAAGAAGGGGGGTTGTTGCTTGCCACAACACAACTATATTTGATTCAGGAATCACCAATTGGTTAGCACATTTAGGAGTAACATAATTACTTTTTTCAGTAGGACTGATAGAGATTATGATATCTCTTCCTGCAAGTGATCCTTTGATTTTAAATAGTGTGTCAACACATTTACTAAATGTTTTAGGAAATATTCCCTCACTAGTTTCCATTTTGCGTTGACGTTTTTATGTAAACAATATGTCAATTGGAGTTATTTTTATGATAAAATATCCCTTATCTCTTCTACATATATTTTTCAAATATTCTCCTTTAATGTGAATTGTTAAAAACTTAAATAACCTTTTATTAAAAAAAATACTTCTATATATTGTTGCCCTCTATATATGTATGTATTTATTTATATTAAGACCCCTTTTCAAAATAACTTTATTATCTTATAATAATAATGGTTTCACTTCTTTTTTTAATAATAAACTGGTCCTTTTTTTATATACTTAATTACTCCCTTGATAACTTTTTAATGTCACCCCACTTAATACAAAAGTCCCACTTATTATAAATTTTTATGATGTAACCGCACTTAATATAAAAGTCACACTTAATATAAACTTTTATGATGTCACCACACTTAATAAAAATAAAGGTCATGTCTTTTCATATGATAGGGTCACAATGTTCACCATACTTTTTAAGTAAAATGTAAAACTTACCTTTCACGTAAAGAGATTTTGTATCCCTTTTGTTTTTTATTTTACTTTTAAAATACCATGGGAAATTACCATGGGTTGTTTTTAAAACCTCCTTAATATTCTCCACGTAAAAATTAAAACTTACCATTCACATAAAGGGATTTTGTATTCCTTTTGTTTTTTTACTTTTAAAATACCATGGGCAATTACCAAGGTTTTTCTAAAACCATGGGCTTCTCCACGTAAAAAGTTCTAAATATACTTGGAAAGTGTTAGCACCTAAATCCACCTTAGTCTGAAAGAAGGCAAAATTAGGGTAACCACAAACCACGCTCAGTCTGGTAGCTAGCCCTACCAGAACAGGAGAGGGCTCTCTCCGAGTCACACTCAGTGAATAAGTGAATGAAAAGGCCTGAGATGACTTATAGTGAACTACTTGTATTAGGCTAGTAAGTGAAAATGAAAATAAGAAGTGATTTTCATGAATGACTATGTTTCTGGGATGTTATGGGACCACTGGACCTCAATGACCAGAGAACTTAATACAAAGGCATGGATTATTTCATGAGGCAAGGTAGGTGGAAAGCATAGCAATTTATTTTTAAGATATGGCAGAATGGAGAGATTGATTAAGAGGGTGAAAAGGGCATGGACAACATGAAACCTTTTCAACAGAAGAAATGAACACTGAACATGAAATTTTCCCACAGGCAGAGCAATAAAATTGAATTCTACCTTAGCTAACTTAGAAAATTTCAATGGAAATGAATATGAAATGAGCTATGAAACATAACAAGATACATATGAAACATAAGAGACACATTTGCTACACTCACAACCACATGAATCTCATGAAACAGAGCCACTGCCTTTCATTAATCCTCTGTAAAAAATATACAATGCAGAAACAGAGTTTCTTTTCCACAGTCTCCCAAAATTTAAGGGCCAACCAACCCTTTGCAAATGGTTTGCATACAATATATAGGATGTGCCATGAAGAGATAGAACACCCAAGGGTTAGGGAGTTACTCGAATCATTACAAAATGAAGGTGGAGAGCCAAACAACAGCTACAGGTGCAGCGCCACAAACATGACAAATGGCTTGGTGGCCCTTTGCCTTCCTTTTCCACATGGATAACTGACCATCTGGAGTGAAAATACTTATAAAACTGCCTTAGGTGCCAGAAATGGAAGTGCATATGAGTGGGCCCACTTACAAAAAGTCGGGAGGCGAAATTTAGCGAAATGGAGGCATTCTGGCATTTTTTCCTATATGTGCTGCGCTCCTTTCCTGTATGCGTCGCGCCAATTTGAGGCCCGTTTTGAGGCACTTTCCTGAGTCAAAAAGGAGCATAGGATAGCTCGCTGGAAAGGTCTTTGAGTCTACTTTCCAACCCCACTCGAATTTTTGAATTTGGAGCTCAGTTTCCCCTCCAAAGCTTCATTCTCCCAAGACTGCTTCCTGTGTGTCAAAATAGGGGCAGTGAGGCCATCATTGAGTGTATTGTTCCCTTTTGGTGGCCAAGACCTTCTCCAAATTTCTTTCTCCTAGTGCGAGTAATTTTGATTTTGCATGCCGAATCCAAAACACAAACCATTTCTCATTTGGAGCTCCCAATCTTACGCGTCGTGCCGGTGGCGCGACGCGTATAGAGAAAAAACCTGTTTTTGTGCCAAAAATTTGTCGTGCGACCAAAATTTTCCCAAATTCCTTGAAATTTGGGCTGGAGGTCCTCTATGAAGTGCTATGCTGTGCCAAGGAAGCTTCAACCAAGATTCGAATCCAATCTTTCTCTTTTGCCCTTTTTGCTTCCTTTGTTGCTTCACTCAATTTAGCCTTCAAGCTCCTTATTGGGGCCTTTGCGCTCATGTTCTGTGCCCTGTAATGACAATCCATCCTCCTCAGTATGGAAGTTTCCCTGTTTTCCTTCTCCAGCTTTTCCTCCAAGTGTAGGTTGACCCGATCCAACCAAGACTGACGGTTGTTGTTGATCTCTTGCTCCAAGGTAGTGAGCTCAATCCCTCTCTGCTGGACAGCTTGTTGATTTTCACGAATGCTTTGCAACTCCATGATCATATCTTGGTCCTCAAGCTATTTGTTTCTCTGCTCTAGATACTTGATGACCCATCTAGCCCTCTCGAAATTTAGTATCAAGTCTTTTATCTCCGTGTCCTGCTCCTGAATGGTCATCCTAAGTTTGGCATTTTCTGCCTTTGTCTCTTCATCCAAAATGAGGATGACACCGATCTCCTGTGCACCTAATGGCCCCTCATCATGCACGGGCTCCTTTCCCTTGTCCAATACCTGTGTAGTCGATGTCGGAAGCGAGGCCCCTTCCACCCTGGGTGGAGATAACACTCTCTTCGCTGCTGCAAACAAGTGCCTACCGCCTCTCTGATATGTAATGAAAGCTGGCATGGTAGTGGTCTCATGATGCTTATGATGATAAGAAGAACCACCAAACTCCTGCTCGGGCCCTGATAGTACCTGTGGTGTGCTGAATAAGTCACAGGAGATGAAGTCCTCCCAAGCAATGCCCTACAATCCCAACTGTTGATCTACCAAAATCCGAATGAGAGCGAAGTGATAGACACTGTTAAGCTGCTGTTGAGGGGTGTTATGCAGCATGAAGGTGCTCATCCTCTCTATGTTCTTGCATATGAAAAACGGGAGGTTCATCAGCCTCACCCTGGTAAAGTGCATGAGCAGGCATGTACGATAGGCATACAGTCTAGAGAACCTCCCCTCACAGCTGAAGTATTTCATGATCAACCTCATGAGTGGAGCATACTCATTCTTCAAGTATCTGAAGGGAAATACTCTTGTGAGCTCATCCACGAATTTGGTTTTGATGTAAGGCTCATAATGATGCCTTTCCACCTTCTTCTTCTTATGCCACTGCTCTCCAACATTTGGATTACCTGTTGCCAATGATATAGATTCGGGTGTCAAGGTGAAAGTGACCCCGGCCAAGGTAGACTGACCTCCATGTAGATGAAGCACAAATAACCGGGCCAAATCATGATGAAATCTGACATTTGTCACCCATTGACAAAATTCAAAGCATGATAAGTACTGGAAGGATGACATGGCAAGAGGGCATGCTTGTCGGTGAGGGTAGTGGGTTCATCCCTCACATGTCTACCACTCTTGTGGTGTCTCCTGGGAGCCTACTCTTCTGAGGATGAGTCACTTTGTGTCTCCCTCTCATACTCGGATGAATGCTATGATGACATGACTGCAATGTGGGTTGTGATTAGGCTGCCCCTTTGATGATGGTGTGGGGCTGGGTGCCTTTGTAGTATCTGTTACCAAGCGGAACAATGAAACATGGATTATTAGGAAGGGAGTGATGAAATGGGAAGAGGGGTTATAGGGAGAAATTTGTTAGGGATGTGGGACAAGTTTGGGATTTTTGATAGGGTAGGGTTAGGGGTTTCTATTGAGAAATAGGAGGAGGGGAAAGGGAATATGAGTTTGGTAGTGTTAGGGTAGTGATGATAGGAAAGATGGCATAGGGGAACAAGGGAAAAAGATAAGGAAGGGAAAAGGGCACGTTGGCATCAACAATACAATTGCACAACCCTAGAAAAATGGTCTCTTGGTGTCTTCATATGGTTGCTTTAAGAGTTTTGTTTCATCTCCATCATTGGGCATAAAACCACCATGTCTTTAACAAATTTGATGAACAAGTGGGTTAATAGAGCCTACCTTGCAAATTTACGTGCTTCCCAAAAAAATTTGAGTGAGTTTGGCACTTTCTGGGCACTTTGGTTCTGTGCGCTGCGGCTCTATCTGTGTACGTTGTGCTCTTGTTTGTGTGTTCCGCGCTCCAGGTGTGTGCCACGCGCGTTCTAGGCTTGAACAGTGGGCGGGGGCTGTGTGCACCGCACCCTGTGTGTGCGTCGTGCCCTTAACTGTGTGCACCGCGCCCTTAACCTCACCTCCAACTGGTTTCTCGTTCCTTGTTTGCTCCTCGGCCTATATGCGCCATGCGCAAAGGCCAGTGGGCCGCGCCCTGGGTATGTGTTGCGCACGTTACAGCTTTGAACTAGGGGCGGGGGCTATGTGTGCTGCGCCCCTGACTGCATGCGCCGCGCCCTGAAAATAGACTCCCACTTACTCCAAATGCTCACCAACGCACTCCAATCTCTTTGCAATGTCTCCCACTGGTTTTGATTTGCACAATGCCTCTGATTGTGGTGGAAAAATTGTATATAAAGCTTTGGGAGAGATGAGTTTGATTTTTGCCTCCTCAAAAACCCATTTTCTAATGTTGTGTTTTGGCACTTTTTCATTGACTTTAGAATACACTGATTTTCACTTTCCCTTTCAAATTTTAGCTCAAATGATGAACTTTTCGACACTCTTTGTAGGGATTGCACGACAGGCTATTTGGCCATGGAAACCATGACTGCCTCTTAAAAATGAATTGGTGACTTTTTTGCAAATTTTTTCATAAATGACACTGTTTGACTTTTCTTCAAAATAGAGTTTTGAAGAAGAGTCGAACTCTATCCACATGACGATGAATCTTTCTGAACCATAACTATGTAAGGGCCTCACTATGGGCTGCATGGCTCTGTTGGACATGTTCAAGTACCGAATTGATGTATTCCTAGACCTATACCTCGAAATGACCTTCGTCCTTTAAAGGACCAGACCTTGACTGTCATGGACTTCGATGATGATTGATAAAAGACCTGAGCCAGCAGGAGCCAGACATGAGGGGGGAAATGACTATAATGACTTTCTCCATCAGATTATGGCATGCCCCTAGCGGAATGCAATTGGGAGAATGGAGCGGTACACCTAATCTTGAAATGCATAAAGAATTTTGATCTCTGACGGAGGACTTGACCAGATCGACTCTAACATTGAGTCCAATGGGGGATGGTAGCTCCTTGGAGGTGCCAAGAATAACAGATCTATAGAGGATCTAGACAGTGCCTTCGTCCATTGAGCTATGGAGTCATCATTTTGATAGATAATACCGGACTCCGACTCATTTACGAAGCTGAAATGACCAAAAAAATGACTCAAACTTGACATTAAACTGACTTAAAGACTAATTTGAACAACTCTAACGAAACTGAAATAAACTGGTATTTACAATGAAAGTGGAAGCAGCGTTTGATAACTTAGAAGTGGTACTGCTTGAGCAGCCGACCATTGATTGGCCCTCCTGGACAATCCTCTCTGTTTATTTCCTTAAGAAGAAAAGCATTCTGCCCCCGATATGCTGCGATCTTGAAAGGACCTTTCCAAAGGTTCTCGAACTTACCATGCTTGCATTTCTCCTCATTTCTTGCATCCCAATTCAGCACTACATCATCCACCTAAAATTTATCCACCTTTTCCTTTCTATCATAAATTTTCTTGATTTTCTCCTGCAATTTGGATGTGTTCTTGAAAACTTCTTCTCTGGTCTTCTGCAAGTGGACCATTTGATTCAACCTCCTTTGCATGGGATCTTCTTCACTGCCAGCCTCCTGAAGAAGTTTTAAAACTTGAGCAGCGAGAGAGGAAGGAAATACTATATCAACTCCATAAACCATCTCAAATGGTGACATACCTATGGACCTCTTCTGGCTTACCCGATCTGCCCAAAGCGCATTTACCAACCTTTTATGCCAGCTCTACTTGTTCATTTCCAGCAGCTTCTTGATTATGTTGACCAATGATTTGTTGGAGGATTTCGCCAATCCATTGCCTTGTGGATGATATGCAGTTGAATGACCCAAAATAATGTGATATTTATGACAAAATTCTACCATCCGCTTTGATTTGAAAGCTACTGCATTGTCGATGATTAGCTTGTTTGGAGAACCAAAGCGAGACAAGATGTTATTTTCGAGGAATGAAATGATCACCACATCTGTAGCTTGTCTGATGGGGATTGCCTCAATCCATTTTGTGAAGTAATCTGTGGCTGTGAAGATCCATTTATGCTATCCGGAAGAAGCTGGATGAATTTCGCCAATGAAATCCAACCCCCATTGCTGAAAAGGGGTGCTCACCTCTATGGGATTGAGTGGTAGAGGCTGTAGCTTTCGTTTTCCTTCGAAAATTTGAGACTTGTGACAGCGCTTAACCATATTATATACATCAGCAAACAATGTCAGCCAATAGTACCCTGCTCTCAGAATTTTGTTCGTTGTTGACTTCTAAAAGAGGTGACCTCCATAGTCTCCTTGGTGGAAGTCCTCCATGACTTTCTTTGCTTCCTTTTCCACCAAACAATTTAAAAAAACTCCACCGGGATCTTTCCAATACAGTGCTGAATTAAGAATTTAGAATTTGGCAGCCTTCAACTTAAGTTTTCTCGCTTTGTTTCTAGTCATGCCGGGCGGAGGTGATAAATTTTTGAGCACATATATGATATCAGAATACCATGGAGAAAGAGAAAACATTTCAGATATCTGAATTGGCGGTTCTTCATTGTTTTCATCAGACAAAGTAGTGATCAGATTTACGTCCAAAGCATGCAAGTTTGATTCAGCCATTAGCTTCGCCAATCCCTGTCCTTTCACCAGTTTTGTGGGTCTTATTTCTATGTCATATTCCAGCAAGGCTACAATCCACTTGCCTTTTCTTCCTTTCAGATCGGCCTGCACTAAAACATATTTTACAACAACGTTAGGAACATAGGCCAGAACGTGAGAATGTAGAATATACACCCGGAAATCTTTCAATGCCTTCACAAGTGCAAGAGACTGCTTTTCAATGATGTTATAGTTTAAAGCTGCGTCTCTTATAACTCTGCTGAAAAATGTAGTGGGTCTTTCATGATCCTCTCTCTTCTGCAATAGCACCACTGCCATAGTATGCTCCGAAGCAAATGAAAACAATATGAAATCTTGAGTATAGTACAGGATTACTAGAACTGGTGCTGAGGAAAGAGCCAATTTGACCAAATTGAAATATTTTACCGCCTCTTCCGTCCATTTCACTTGGCTGTCCTTCTTAAGCATGTTTGTCATTTCTTTTAGATGCTCCGTGATATTGGGTACAAAGTGGCGGAGGAAGTTCATCTTGCCATTGAATGATTGTATCTCCTTTTTATTCTGAGGCAGATCTATTTGTTGAATTGCTTGCGCACATGCCGGGTCAATACGAATGCCATCCTTGGAGATAATGTGTCCGAGTAGTTTGCTTTCTTCCATGGTGAACAAGATCTTCTTTGGATTCGGCGACAAGCCATATTTTCTGCACTTTAGGAAGACAGTTTTAAGATGGTACATGTGCTCTTCATCAGATTTAGAAAACAACGTCAAATCATCCAAATACATGACCAAAAAGACATCCTTCTAGTTTGCAAAAGCCAAGTCCATAGCACGCTGAAATGTGGCACCCGCATTCTTCAAACCGAAAGGAATTTTCGCATAATGAAAGGTTCCCCATGGAGTGGTGAATGTTGTCTTGTCTCGGTCATCCTCATGGACAGAAACTTGGTTATATCCAGAATAACCATCAAGCAGTGACATGCGAGATGCCCCCACTACTCG
Organism: Pinus taeda; assembly: GCA_000404065.3. Lineage (NCBI taxonomy): Eukaryota > Viridiplantae > Streptophyta > Pinopsida > Pinales > Pinaceae > Pinus > Pinus taeda. The sequence goes on along the minus strand of APFE030751052.1, from coordinate 72,629 downwards.
CTGAAGTATATGGTCCATTTTGGGGAGTGGATAGTTGTCCTTCAATGAGACTTTGTTAAGATTTCTAAAAACGATGCATAAGCGAATTTCCCCTGTCTTTTTCCTTAGGGTTACCAAGTTGGAGATCCAATCGGAAAATCTGATTGGGACAATGATCCCTGATTTGTACAGCCTGATGATCTCCTTTTCAATAGACGGCAACAACTTTGGATTTAGCCTTCTCAACTTTTGTCTGAATGGTTTTTGATTAGGCTTGATGGGTATAGTGTGCTGAATTATGTTGGTGTCATACGTCTTTAAGTTAGAATAGTCCCAAGCAAACACATCTGCAAATGAAGACATCAAAATGATATATTTATCCTTGATCTTTGGCGGCAATGCTTTGGACAATTTTACCAATTTAGGATTCGCAGCTGTCCCGATATTGACCTCTTCCACACCATTCTCTGTTGGCTACAATGTTGGCTTGCGGGCTACATCATCCTGATTGAAGAGTTCTTCTAGAGGTATCAAGCCTTTTGGAATAACATTATTCTTCAGCTGCAACACGTCCATTTCATTGATCTGCATTTCATCTGTACCATTTCCTTTTCCATCATCATTTTCTTCATCAATTGAGGTCTCTTTAAAATTGCTTTTGTTTTTCATAAAATCATCAATCTCGTCATCATCTTGGAACACTTGCCAATATCTCTTATTGTCTGGAACGGTTGGGCGGTGTTTGACATGGATTTTGAATTTGTTACTAGAGTTCATTGGGATTTTCAAACTACTCGCTGCCTTAGCAAGAGCATCGACAATGCTATTTTGTATGCGAGGCACACATGTCAAGGTGTATTTTGAGAATAATTTCAAAATGTCTAGGACTGCGTTACGGTAGGTCCGCATCCTAGGATGCTTTGCTTGATATTCACCTCTGACCTTCTTGATAACCAATTCGGAGTCGCCATATACTGAAATCCTCTTAGCGTTCATCTTTCTTAGAATTTTTAGGCCAGCAATTAGAGCTTCGTACTCAGCGTCATTATTTGAACATTCAAAAGCCAACTTGTAAGAGAATAACCGTACGTTACTAGGGACCTTGTTTGGGGTGGAGAAGGGACTGCGTACCCAAATTCCTATTCCAGCGCCATCATTTCCTACTGCTCCATCAAAACCCATGGTCCACAATCCTTCCTCCTCCTCTTGCAAGTGCTGGAAATCTGTTTGTTGTGCCTTGCCTGCTTGCTGTCCATTGCTTTCGGCTGATTGCCCAACGGTGTTCTACTATTTTTGTTCCTCTTTCTTCAAAATTTCTCTGAAATTTTCTGTTATTTCCAGAATATCATCTGCTTCTATCAACTGACTATCTATATCATTTAAACTATATGAATACAAAACAAAAGACTCAAAATCTGTATGTACATAGTTAATAGGATGATTTATTGGTTTCTCCTTGCTTGTGATCATGTACTTCATTTTCTGTTCCCAATATAATTTCCTCATTTGTCCAAATACTGGAATCGTTGCATAGGAGAAGTCTAGCTGTAGTGTCCCTTTTAGTTTCGTTACCCAAGACCTGGAAAGAAGCATGCCAAACCTTGGAGGAATGTCTGCCACCATAATATCCATCAAAAAATTCTTCATGGGGAGCTGATCCAAACTCACAACCAAGTCTTTGATGAGACCTATACATCTTACTCTGCTGGAATCGAATATATAGAGATCATGATATTTCTAGGTGACGTCCAGACCAAGCTTGACCATGATTGCCTTGGGCATGAGATTGTGAGAGGCTTCGGAATCGAACATGGCGTTATGTAAAACAAAATCATGCAACCTCAAACTGATGTAGAAAGGTGGCACCTCGCTATCATGAGACTCGCCATTTGATGCTGGCCCAAAAATAATTTCAGGCTGATCATCTTAGACATTCACCATGTCTGACATTAGATCCAAATTTAACATTTTAGATACTTGTCCTTTATAACTGCTGTTCTTCAATATTTCAGTCAAAGGGATGGATATTTTTAGTTTGGAAATCTCATTCTCTAAATTGAATGCAGGAATCCTCTCCATCTCTTTGACCGAGATTTCTTTCCTCTCCCTTTCTTTCGATGTAACTTGCTGATGTGCTGGTTTTGCTGATGTTGATTTGCTGCTCTCTGTTTCAACCACCTCCTTTCCTTTCCTTTGCGTACCAGTTGAATCATTCTTTGGCGCTTCAACATCTTTCTTTTTCTGAATGGGTCTGACTGGCACATCCCTGTTTCTAAGCGAATATCACTGCTATTGGGCGGACAAAGCATTCATGTAGCCTCTTTGATATTCATCTGATTGTTCCTCCAAGACGGTGTCGCTTGCTAGAATGAGATCTCCATCTTTGTGTGCAGCTGAATTCTCTGTATACTTCTCCTCTTCAGTGAGATAAGTAGGCAAATCGTCAGTAGTAAAGAGATGATTTTCTTCGCCTATTACATTCCCATCTTCATCTGATTCTGGTCCATGCACAAAATTTTGCTGCAAACGTGTTTGTACTGCTTGTTGTGCAATTAACTCTTGAGCTCACTGATCTCTCTGTCTTATCCTATACTATGGTTGTTGCTGGCCACGGAAGTTAGGATTTCTAACTTGTGGCTCCGGTTTGTCAAGTTTCACTCTCTCAAGCATCTGCTCTACCTTCCGAAGTAGCTGCTCTATCGAGGAAGATTCTTCCTTTGCAGTGACCCTCTTTTCTGCTTTTGCTCTAGCCCTCTTGGTCAACAAATTTTCTTCAACGCTGACTACTATCTTCTGCATGTCTTCCATTGTAGCTGGTTCTCTTTCTCTCAATTGATAAGCCATATCAGCATCAAAACCATTCGGGAACTTCAAGATGGCTAGTCCCATGGGTGGCCTTAGATTATCTAGAATATCATTATACACTGTATTGAATCTAATGCAATAATCTTGTACCGACTCACCAGCGTTTCTCTTGATTTGCTCATATTCGGATAGAATTTGAAGAGGGTTCTTTTTCACTTCCCAGCGGTTCAAGAATTGTCTTTGTAGGTCTGCCAAGGTGGCGATACGTGCAGCCGGTAAACCTCTGAACCATTTCCTTACTTCACCTGCAAATGTTTGTAAAAAAAGTCTTATCGCCATGTTTTCTGCATCTATCTCATGAAGTTCATAAAAGTCTACCATTCTGTCCACATGTTGCTGCGCAGTAATGCCATTAGGAGTGCCATCAAAGAATGGGATTTTGCTTTGGTAATCAGCCGGTATATCATCTAGAATTTGAGGCAAAACAAGCAGTGTGAAACGCGCAGCCATTACTCTTGGTGGATTTGTCCTCGAAGGTGTTGGAGGAGTGTGCACAGTTTGTAAGGGGCTAGCAATGGGAGTTTGAAGCTGAGCTATTATGTAGTTATCAATAGACCGGTTAGCCCTTTCCATCTCCAAGTCTATAAGAAATTGTGGATTGTGGACAGTAGAGTTAACCGCTCTTGCGGACTTGGTTTCAAACAACAATAATTCAAACTGCTTGTCAAACTCTAGCTCTTCAATATACTAAAAAATGTCCGGGCATGAATGAGATTTGAGCACGGGCAATATAGAGCTTTCTTGATGACGATTTCTTGAAATCAAATTAGGATTTTTGTGGATGAGTGAAGGGTCGGGATCTGGATTAGCTCTAGTGTATCTTTGAGAATCCAACGTGCTTATTAAGAAAAAATCAAAGGACCCAACCTATTTTATATCAGCCTATCAAATCCTAAACTTATCATCCAGAAGCTTAGAATTATTAAGAAGCAAGGGGATTTGATTCGTCCCCAGTGGAGTTGCCACTATGTTAGCACCTAAATCCACCTTAGGCTGAAAGAAGGCAAAATTCAGGGTAACCACAAACCACGCTCAGTCTGTAGCTAGCCCTACCAGAACGGGAGAGGGCTCTCTCCGAGTCACACTCAGTGAATAAGTGAATGAAAAGGCCTGAGATGACTTACAATGAACTACTTGTCTTAGGCTAGTAAGTGAAAATGAAAATTAGAAGTGATTTTCATGAATGACTGTGTTTCTGGAATGTTATGGGACCACTGGACCTCAATGACCAGAGAACTTAATACAAAGGCACGAATTATTTCATGAGGCAAGGTAGGTGGAAAGCATACAAATTTAGTTTTAAGATATGGCAAAATGGAGAGATTGATTAAGAGGGTGAAAATGGCATGGAAAACATGAACCCTTTTCAACAGAAGAAATGAACACTGAACATGAAATTTTCCCACAGGCAGAGCAATAAAATTGAATTCTACCTTAGCTAACTTAGAAAATTTCAATGGAAATGAATATGAAATGAGCTATGAAACATAACAAGATACATATGAAACATAAGAGACACATTTGCTACACTCACAACCACATGAATCTCATGAAACAGAGCCACTGGCTTTCATTAATCCTCTGTAAAAAATATACAATGCAGAAACAAAGTTTCTTTCCCACAGTCTCCCAGAAGTTACAAGCCAACCAACCCTTTGTAAATGGTTTTCATACAATATATAGAATGTGCCATGAAGAGATAGAATGCCCAAGGGTTAGGGAGTTACTCGAATCATTACAAAATGAAGGTGGAGAGCCAAACAACAGCTACAGGTGCAACGCCACAAACATGACAAATGGCTTGGTGGCCCTTTGCCTTCCTTTGCCACTTGGATAACTGACCATCTGGAGTGAAAATACTTATAAAACTACCTTAGGTGCCAAAAACTAAAGTGCATATGAGTGGGCCCACTTACAAAAAGTCGGGACACGAAATTTTGCGAAATGGAGGCATTCTGGCCTTTTTTCCTATATGCGCCGTGCTCCTTTCCTATATGCGTCGCGCCAATTTGAGGCCAGCTTTGAGGCACTTTCCGGAGTCTAAAATGAGCACAGGATAGCACGTTGGAAAGGTCATTAAGTACCCCACCGAAATTTGTGAATTTGGAGCTAATTTTCCTCTCAAAATCTTCATTCTCCCATGACTTCTTCCTGTGTGTCAAAATAGGGGCAATGAGGCCATTTTTGAGTGTATTTTTCCCTTTTGGTGGCCAAGATCTTCTCCAAATTTCTTGCTCCTAGTGCCGGCGCGATGCGTATAGAGAAAAAACTTGTTTTTGTGCCAAAAATTTGTCGTGTGACCAAAATTTTCCCAAATTCCTTGAAATTTGGGCTGGAGGTCCTCTATGAAGTGCTATGTTGTGCCAAGGAAGCTTCAGTGAAGATTCGAAGCTGATCTTTCTCTTTTTCCTTTTTTGCTTCCTTTGTTGCTTCGCTCAATTTAGCCTTCAAGCTCCTTATTCGGGCCTTTGCGCTCATGTTCCGGGCACTGTAATGACAAGCCATCCTCCTTAGTATGGTAGTGTCCCTGTTTGCCTTCTCCAACTTTTTCTCCAAGTGTAGGTTGACCAGATCCAACCAAGACTCACGGTTGTTGTTGATCTCGTGCTCCAAGGTAGTGAGCTCGATCCCTCTCTTCTAGACAGCTTGTTGATTTTCACGAATTTTTGCAGCTCCATGATCGTCTGTTGGTCCTCAAGCTGTTTGTTTCTCTACTCCAGATACTTGATGACCCATCTAGCCCTCTCGAAATTCAGTATCAAGTCTTTGATCTCCATGTCCTGCTCCTGAATGGTCATCCTAAGTTTGGCATTTTCTGCCTCTGTCTCTTCATCACGAATGAGGATGACACTGGTCTCCTGTGCACCTGATGGCCTCTCATCATGCATAGGCTCCTTGCCCTTGTCCAGTACCTATGTAGTAGATGCTAGAAGCAAGGTCCCTTCCACCTCGGGTGGAGATAACACTCGCTTTGTTGCTGCAAACAAGTGCCTACCGCCTCTCTGATATGTAATGAAAGCTAGCATGGTAGTGGTCTCATGATGCTCATGCTCATAAGAAGAACCACCCAATCCTGCTCGGGCCCTGATAGTACCTATGGTGTACTGAAGAAGTCATGGGAGATGAATTCATCCCAAGAAATGCCCTGCAATCCCAACTGATGATCTACCAAAATCTGAATGAGAGCGAAGTGATAGACACTGTTAAGCTGCTACTAAGGGGTTTTATGCAGCATGAAGGTGCTCATCCTCTTTATGTTCTTGCATATAAAAAATGGGAGGTTCATCAGCCTCACCCTGGTAAAGTGCATGAGCAGGTAGATATGATAGGCATACAGTCTAGAGAACCTCCCCTCATAGCTGAAGTATTTCATGATCAACCTCATGAGTGGAGCATACTCATTCTTCAAGTATCTGAAGAGAAATACTCTTGTGAGCTCATCCACGAATCTGGTTTTGATGTAAGGCTCATAATGATGCCTTTCCACCTTCTTCTTCTTATGCCACTGCTCTCCAACATTTCGAATACCTGTTGCCAATGATATAGCTTTGGGTGTCAAGGTGAAAGTGACCCCGGCCAAGGTAGACTGACCTCCATGTAGATGAAGCACAAATAACCGGGCCAACTCATGATGAACTCTGACATTTGTCACCCTTTGACAAAATTCAAAGGATGATAAGTACTGGATGGATGACATGGCAAGAGGGCATGCTTGTAACTTGGTGAGGGTAGTGGGTTCATCCCTCACATGTCTACCACTCTTGTGGTGTCTCCTCGGAGCCTGCTCTTCTGAGGATGAGTCACTCTATGTCTTCCTCTCATACTTGGATGAATGCTATGATGACATGACTGCAATGTGGGCTGTGATTAGGCTGCCCCTTTGATGATGGTGTGAGGCTGGGTGCCTTTGTAGTATCTGTTACCAAGGGGAACAATGAAACAAGGATTATTAGGAAGGGAGTGATGAAATGGGAAGAGGGGTTATAGGGAGAAATTTGTTAGGGATGTGGGACGAGTTTGGGATTTTTGATAGGGTAGGGTTAGGGGTTTCTATTGAGAAATAGGAGGAGGGGAAAGGGAATATGAGTTTGGTAGTGTTAGGGCAGTGATGATAGGAAATATGGCATAGGGGAACAAGGGAAAAAGATAAGGAAGGGAAAAGGGGACCTTGGCATCAACAATACAATTGCACAACCCTAGCAAAATGGTCTCTTGGTGTCTTCATATGGTTGCTTTAAGAGTTTTGTTTCATCTCCATCATTGGGCATAAAACCACCATGTCTTTAACAAATTTGATGAACAAGTGGGTTAATAGAGCCTACCTTGCAAATTTATGTGCTTCCCAAAAAAATTTGAGTGAGTTTGGAACGTTCTAGGCACTTTGGTTCTGTGCGCCGCGCCTCTTTCTGTGTGTGCCGCGCTTTTGTTTGTGTGCGCTGCACTCCGAGTGTGTGTCACGCGCGTTTTAGGCTTGAACAGTGGGTGGGGGCTGTGTGTGCCGTGCCCTTAACTGTGTGCGTCGTGCCCTTAACTGTGTGTGTCACGCCCTTAACCTCACCTCCAATCGGTTTCTCATTCCTTGTTTTCTCCTCGGCCTATATGCACCGCACGCAAAGCCTAGTGCGCCGTGCCCTGGGTATGCATTGTGTGCATTATAACTTTGAACTGGGGGAGGGGGCTGTGTGCGCCGCGCCCTGAAAACCGACTCCCACTTACTCCAAATGCTCACCAGTGCACTCCAATCTCTTTGCAATGTCTCCCACTGGTTTTGGTTTACACAATGCCTCTGATTGTGGTGAAAAATTGTATATAAAGCTTTGTTAGGGATGAGTTTGATTTTTGCCTCCTCAAAAACCCATTTTCTAATGTTGTGTTTTGGCACTTTTTCATTGACTTTAGAATACATTTATTTTCACTTTCCTTTTGAAATTTTAGCTCAAATGATGAAATTTTTGGCACTCTTTGCAGGGGTTGCACGATAGGTTATTTGGCCATGAAAACCATGAATGCCTCTGAAAAATCAATTGGTGACTTTTTTGCAAATTTTGTCATAAATGACACTGTTTGACTTTTCTTCAAAACTGAGTTTTGAAGAAGAGTCGAAGTCTATCCACATGACGATGAAGCTTTCTGAACCATAACTGTGTAAGGGCCTCACTCTGGCCTGCATGGCTCTGCCGGACATGTTCAAGTACCGAATTGATGAATTCCTAGACCTATACCTCGAAATGACCTTCGTCCTTTAAAGGACCATACCTTGACTTTCATGGACTTCGATGATGATTAATAAAAGACCTGAGCCAATAGGAGCTAGACATGAGGGGGGAAAATGACTATAATGACTTTCTCCGTCAGATTATGGCATGCCCCTAACAGAAAGCAACTGGGAGAATGGAGCAGGACACCTAATCATGAAATGCATAAAGAGTTTTGATCTCTGATGGTGGACTTGACTAGACCGACTCTAACAGAAAGATTACCTCTTATCTTTATTATGCACTTTTTATCAATAATGTAGAACCTTTTTTATATATATGAATGTTCTCCTTCAAAATTTAATTATTTATTTTTACATA